>JAOEHK010003588.1:0-14636 GCA_025447835.1 Labidoglobus nevermanni
GGGACTATATATATATTTGAAATCGGGAGTTTTAATTTGAGACTACCCCGGGCAACGCCGGGGAGATTTCCTCTTGTAGATATATATATTTTCAAATATTAAATTGAAATTGAGTTATTACCTGATTGAATTCAGAGTTATCCTGACGTAAAGGAAGGAAATTTTCGCCTCCAAATATTTAACAATTCCACTGATATGCAAGAAAACGACGAAAGTTTGAAAAGAAAATGAGTCAATCTGTGTGTCTATCTCCAAATTCTTTATTAAATGATGTTCCAAAACATTTATTATTCCATATATTGGAATCCCCGACCGGTTTCGGCCATTATGGCCATCTTCAGGGGTATATTATTAAATAATCTGGACACAACCACTAGTTAATGACACCAAAGAACAAAATGTTGTGGGGTAGCCTTTTTGTGTTTTTCTGGCATTATATGAGGTTGCACACCCAACAATGGATTTTAAACTGCAACGCCCTACCGGGGATTGACCCCAACACTTTTGGTATCGCAACTCTGTTTATGATCCTAATGCAATTAAAGCCCCATTAGATGCCATTAAAGTTATAGCGATCGTACTAGATTAAAAATGGATGTATATTGAATTGTTACCCTAATCTGAATTATAAACCAGACTTCGTATAGTTGTGAAGTTTAGGAAGCGCTGTTCTAAAGTCTTGTGTCTACTGTATATTTGGTGCGGCTCTTATTGTTGGTTGTTCTACGGCAGTACTTTTATGGTAGTTGCTCTCTTTTCGCTTTGTTTTGCAAGATTAGGTTCATTCGTTCCCGTCCCCCGCTTTGCCACTATTCTGAGACGTCAGGTAGTTGCAGCTTTGGGTCTCCCTATTCCGATCGTTGTTTTGCAGCTTCTTTTGTTGTGACCGTACCAACTTTGCCTGTCAATTGTTTGGCGGACGGAAAGTTATTGACAGTCGAGTTACTCATAGAGAAAGGTGCCCACCAGAGACTAGCTCAGGGATGCCCAACACAAATGAACTCGCGGGTCACTTTGGAAATTCATCCTGACCCCGCGCGCCGCATTTGACATGATCCCATCCAATTGTGGGTATTCTCCACTTGTCCATTGTGCCGTGGCCCAGAAACGACCAACCTAATCTTGCGAATCAGTTTGCTCAAAGTTAGCACGTTTTCCTAGAGATGAAGCGGGGGATTTTCTGATATCCCATGGATGCTTATTGTATCTACCACATGAACCTTGGGTATTCCCTTGTTCTTTGCGCAGGCCCCATGCAGCCCGCGGGTTTCGGGTTGGTCGTACCTGAACTAGGCAGTTGCTTACATGGTTATCACAAGGAATTTGTCCACGTGTATACCTGCTCCGATGAAATGAATGGGATATCATTTTCATAATGCATTTAGGTAATCATTGCATGCTTTTCACTTAAATCAAGTTCATTGCGTATAAGAAAATAACATTCATGCACGTGTGGAAAATGTCAATTCCAAGTGACTTGCATGTTTCATAGGGTTGTTGGTCAGCATCTGGCTTGAATGGTTTGGCAATTTGGCTAACATGGCGCAATGAGTGGAAAATATGTGAACTAATTATTGTAGAATTAGTTTTTCAAAGCGGATACCTCGAATATTCAAACCCGGGGAATTCCTTTCATATACCGGGCAAATTACTGTAATGCCCCGTGTCTGACATTCCTTATGTTTATCACTTATCCATTGGTTCAAGCATAATTAATAAATTCAAGGAAATTGTTAAATTGGGAAATCTTGTCCGTTGTAGGGGGTATGCCCCTGGGTTGCCGCGCGTCACAAAGTTTGAGTAACATTGAAATAGATGATAGATTAGGCACTCAGTTGGTGGCAGTGTGGTGACCTTTGCGGGCGTATTTCCCGAAATAGAACGCGCATTAGAGTGCAATACAATAGAATAAATGCGATTCAATAAAAAAAGCAGAGGTGATAGGACGCTATCTAGGAAATATCAGCTTCGTGAACGACTCTTCGATTGAGACCAGATCCATTAAAATTTTACAGTAAATAACGAAACCAAATACAACATTAAATTGTGCCCAAGTGATTGCCAGTAACTTTGTTCGCGGATGTCAGTACGAAGTCGCTTTTAATGCGCAGAATTCTGCATTAAATCTACTGGTTTAGGTGGTAATGTGATCTCTTTTCGCTTTTATCTTTTCAAAACCACCAGTTTCGAGTAGAGAAGTACACGTAGACCTTGCTTAAGGTGTTCCAGATGAGCGCTATAGGCAACAGCGCTCGGTAGCCGAGCGATAACGCAAATGGCACACGGATGACCCAGTCTAGTGACTTGAGTTTAATCCCGGGAAGAGCGTTACCCTTGACTACCAAGCAATCAGTATATAGAGGTATATAGAGTACGACCTCTGAAATACCAGATGTGGTTCCTCCTCTATGACTCCCCATCCCATCTCAATAACCCACTCTTGTATTCCCTTCCAAAAACTAAGCAGCCCTACAAGGAGGATGTACAATAGGCCCAAAGAGTAGGGCGTATGTTACTGGCCCTACAACAATCCAACCATGTAAATCATGGGGATATGGGATATATATTGATTTTTTGTTTCATTCAGTTCCAACTTCAATGTCCCTTTCAAGCATTACTGATTTGTTAACCTCTAGTTTCTCAAGTCGGGTGCCGCAAGATATGCGATTTGTTTTAATTGTTCTTAATCAGAGATAAGAGTATAGCAGGACTATTTAGCATCGTTGAGGCAGGAGAGGAATCGTGCGCATATTCCATTGATTCGCGGGTACCTTACTCATATGCTGCAATCGTTACCGCCCCCGCTTGTACGAATACATGGGCGGCACTTCAACCTCGTGACCCTGCCGCCTCCGGGACGAATTCCGTCGTTGCCGCAGCTGCGTCGTGTCCTCGGCGTCGCCCCGCTCTTTAGTCCTTCGACAGACTTTGGTCCGGCTGGCGTGATATGCAGTTTGAGTAAGTGCGTTCGCTCATCTCATCCAAAACATTGTCGATAATGATATTTGCTTACGATCTAGTCAAGTGGTCAATTGCAAATTATTTCCTACAAGTTTGCCTATTTAAATGCGGTGCTTTGATGCATTGCAAATAATTGTGCAATATTGCACCCGCGAGGCCAGCGGCCGGCAACCGAAACCTACATGCGTGTCACATTCTACATTCAACTAAATCGCAACCCCACCTATAAATAGGCTTCAATGGTGCGTCGCTGCAATAAAGTGCGACGCCACCCATGTAATAAGGAATTTATTGGGGTGTCGCCGCTACGCTGGCTTAGTAGTGGTCAAATTGAGATTTTTTAAAAAATTTCATCAAAAATTTACGAAATTTATTTTGCGTATGGCGTGTAACCCAAAATCCAAAGGTTGCCGACTGCTGCGGTAGACCAGAGACGGCCAACCTAAATGAACTCGCGGGCCACACACGCATAAGGACGGAATTCGTGTATTCCCCGTTAGTCCCCGTTTCTTCCACTGCTGGGCTTTGTAACTCCCCTAGTGCTCAATTATCATATCCAGGAAACTTCTTAGAAGGACCTCGGGTATTCTATGTCCTTGTGCTCGGGTTGGCCGTGCCTGCGCTAGACAATCGCCTGCAATTCGTTATAGATTTTTAATTTTTCCCCGATTGGTCCTTAAAACTGGTCTTAGACCAAACATCCATTGCATAGGTTGAGGTAATTTGAAAATAACAAGTGATCCCAGTGACGCACTTGAATTAGATGGCATAATTGTAATCAACCAACTCTGTTGCTTTCTTTCTCTTCAGCCTTTTAACATCCTGCTCAGAGGTGGAGGGCTTCAATGTTAGCGTGTTTGTGTCTACCTTCATGATTGGTTGCAAACCTCTTAGATCCCTCAGATACTGTTACGATTTGTAGATCACGGTGGAGTTTCTTGTCCAGAGTAAGGCCTTGACATATCACCTCTTCAGATGAATGGTATGATGCCTCAAGTTGCAATTGGAGCAAAACCATGAACGGCAATAGTTTGCAATGATATCTAGAACAGGGTCGGTCAACCCAAATGAACTTTCGGGCCACTTTGGGTCTATTTTGCAGTGATTACATTTTCCCATGTACCCCGCCACCAGCACACTCGGGAATTCGTCGAACTAGTCTGTTGGACCTCGGGTATTCCCCGTCCTTGTTCAAGGTGGGCCTTGGGTTGGCCGTACCGGATCATGGTGGAGGTCTTGTCCAGAGTAAGGTCTTGACATATCACCTCTTCAGATGACTGAATTTGCTGGTTGATGATGTTTATAGTTGAATTGGAATGATGCCGCCTGAGTTGCAATTGGAGCAAAACCATGAACGGCAATAGTTTGTAACGATATCTAGAACAGGGTCAGCCAACCCAAATGCACTTTCGGGCCACTTTGGGTCTGTTTTGCAGTGATTACATTTTCCCATGTACCCCGCCACCAACACACTCGGGAATTCGTCGACCTAGTCTGTTGGACCTCGGGTATTCCCCGTCCTTGTTCAAGGTGGGCCTTGGGTTGGCCGTGCCGGATGCTCTGTCTGCTGCGATTGTGGCGGCAGGTGGCACCTATGACGCGCCGCCGACTAGGGCGACTGGATCTTGTGCACCTGTCACTCGTATTCTAATCGCAGCATCTCCGTGTTGCAGGACTCCGCCGCTGATTCCACCTTGCCGTTCAATCGTGGCGCGTCCCAGCGATGGCCCACTCCTACGCGCGCCACCTCGTCGCCTACGCCGTGCCCGTGCTGGCCGTGCTGCTGAGCTACGTGTGGTTCAAGCGGAAACGCGCCGGCAAGTCAAGTGACCCAGGCGAACACTCGGCGGCGCCGGCCACATCGTCGTCTGAGGTCGCGGACGCAGGCGCGCCCTCGTTGGCCGCTGCCACGCCGCCGAGGTGCGCACCAGGTGGCACCGGCGACACCCCGAGCGCGTCGCCGCGACTGCCGCGCGTCCTCTCCACACCCTCGACGCCCATCGACATCATCCTGCCGCGCGAGCTGCGCTCGCAGCGCACCAGTCCGGTGGTCATCTCCGACGAGGACCTGGACCTGGAGATCGAGCGCATCAAGTCGATGCGCTCGTGCTCGGCGGAGAAGCACGCGCGCGCCCTGGAGCTGGCGTCCTCCCAGGAGAGCACCCCGGCCGGCAGTAGCGGTGCCGTCGCCGCCCCCACCCCTACACAGCCGCCAAAAAAGTCGAGCGCGGCTAGGATGTCGCCGGTGAAGGCGAAGGCGCGCCAGCTGAAGATGGGCGAGGAGGGTAAGCCAGAGGAGGCGCATCGGGCGAGCTGCGAGCGCGACTCGGCGAACCACAGTCCGGCGGACGTGATGCTCGCCAGCCCTTCGCTCAGCTGCATCTCGGACAACCGCAGTGAGGTAAACGCCAGCAGCGCGCTGCTCCTCTTCCCGTAACCCGCCACCCTGTACCCCTCTTGTTCCGGATGGCAGTAAACGCATTGTTGACGCTTGCTTGTGTGTTTTCATTCGAAGGAGTCGAGCGACAGCGGCAAGGGCGGCAGCGACGTGGCGGCGTCGCCGTCGCGCACCCCGGCGGGGGAGCCGACGCTGCCGCTCGTCTACGAGTTCGCCATCCAGCAGGTGCTCGTCGGCAAGCTGATCGGCCGCTACGGCGCCTTCGTCACCGAGATCAAGGACAAGACGGGCGCGCAGGTGCACGTCAAGAGGCACGGCACGGCTAGCAAGCTGAAGGTGTGCGCCGTCGAGGGCACGCAAGCGGAGATCGACGGCGCGCTCAAGATGATTCGCGAGCGCTTCCCGCTGAAGCGCTTCCCGGACGTCACGCTCGAGCCGCTCGTGATGGACGCGCCGATGGCGAGCGCGCCCATCACCTCCGATCACGTATACGTAAGTGCTGCGATGGTCGCCTGCCGATCCCGCCCTACCTGATCGTGCTCCATTTCCAGCTGAAACTGGTCGAGTGCGTGAACAATGACACGATTGTCAGCTGCATGGTGACGCCGGGGCATTTGTTCCTGCAGCAGCCCACGCATCCCTCCTACCCGCACCTGCAGATCCTCTCGCGCTTCATGAGCAACGCGTACAGCGATCCCACTTCGCCTACGTTGCCCACACCGATTCTAGGTACGTGTGCGATGAGCATTCGAGACGTGCAGTAGCGTAGCGTAAGGGGTGCGGATGGGTATACCCTGTATTTGCCCGTCACTTGGCCATAAATATTGCCAATTATGGCTGTTACCGTGAAAGAGCGAAATTGGAGAATGTGGACTTTGGCCGGTGAATGTCATCATATACAAAATACGTCGGTGAAAGATCGAATTCATTACGAGTTTACGATTTCACAGATATGATTTGGTGGAACTCTCAAAGAGAGAAAACTATAAAGTGATTGGCTCCTTTCCGCCAAGTTCTTCTGAAATTTACCTCTCGGCGTCAAACAAGTCCCGGATTTTGACCGTGGTCGTACAAATAGCCGAAATGTGTTGTTATTGGAATAGAAGACTCCGATTTCTATAAACTAGCAAATAAAAATGGTATCCTTAAGCAGCTTTACTACAAAGAAAAAGTTGCAGCTAATAAATGCAGTTCTAAAAGCAAGAATCTCGTATGCAATTCCAAGTGTCAGAATAGTTTAAGTTATTGCAATAAATAAATTTGATTTGATTTTCTTTTCTCATTAGAAATTCTTGCTCCCTCTTACTGAAAGGGCAAAAGTTACGTTGCCATTGTAACGAATTATAGCAAATGAAATACGGAGATGAAAAATATTAATCTGCGACAGATTCAAGATTCAGCAAAATTAAATTGTCAATATCGACTTTCTCCGGTGTAAGTCAGAAATAAGCTTACAGAAAATGGCTACGTGAATATTGACATTCACTGGTGTATGTCGGCATTCTGCTGACTTCGGTCTTTCACGGTAATAGCTAC
The DNA here is from genome assembly GCA_025447835.1 of Labidoglobus nevermanni. Lineage (NCBI taxonomy): Eukaryota > Metazoa > Arthropoda > Insecta > Coleoptera > Staphylinidae > Labidoglobus > Labidoglobus nevermanni. The sequence continues at coordinate 6,896 of JAOEHK010003588.1, forward strand.
ACAAGAAAATTTGCCCCCCTCCCCGTAAATAACGTATTTCCATGTACCTCTATTACGAGGTAATAGACCAGGGACGGCCAACCCAAATGAACTGGCGGGCCACTTTGGAAATACATCCTGACCCCGCGGGCCGCACATAACATGAACCAATCTAACTGCGGGCCGCACATCCGCGAACGGACTTCGGGTATTCCCCACTTGTCCATTGTGCCTTGGCCCAAAAACGACCAACCTAGTCTTGCGAATCATTTTGCACAAAGTGACCACGTTTTCCTCGAGATGAATCGGGACAAGTACGAGAAATTTTCTGATATCCCATGGATGCTTATTGTATCTGCAGCACGAACCTCGGGTATTCCCCGTCCTAGTTTCTTGCGCGGGCCGTATGCGGCCCGCGGGCCTTGGGTTGGCCATGCCTGTAATAGACGAGTGGTGCCAATTTTACACGCGAATATCTTATTTACGGGGATTGGGGCAAGTTTTCTTCCGTACCGGGTGACAGACAACCACGTTACGCCCTGAACGCAATGCGCCTTTAGAAAACACCATCTGCGTGGCGAAATCACTGGGCGAGTGGTACCGCGCGATGGTACTGAGCACAGACGAGGAGAGCGTCGCGTCGTACGTGATATTCCTGGACTACGGCGGCTACGCCGTCGTGCCCAACGCCGAACTGCGCCAGATCCGCAACGACTTCCTGCTGCTGCCGTTCCAAGCCGCCGAGTGCATGCTGGCGAACGTGAAGCCGGCCGGCGACGAGGAGGACGCGCTCTGGTGCCCGGAGGCGTTCGCGCTGGTCGCCGACCTGACGAAGGGCGCGCTCGCGCTCACGCAGATCGCCGACTACACGCCGCTGGGCATGCCGCTGGTGTTCATGTTCGTCATCCGCAGTCCGCAGGAGGTCGTCTCGCTGAACGACGAGCTGGTGAAGCTCGGCTACGCCGACTACATCGTCCAGCCGCAGGAGGTCGGCCCATACGCGTTCGCGGATGAGGTGGAAGGCGCCGTTGGCGGGGTGGTCGCGTAAGTGTTCCTCCTCTATTCAACCATCCCGTATGCTCCCGCACTTGCGCTTGCCCTCCACGCTGCGAGGGTGCGGACTTTAGTCACTTGTTGCTCCTGACGCGTCCAGCGATAGCCGATGTACTGATACCTAGTTTGACTATTGTGCTGATGCGAGTTGCGCTCCGAACAATGCGATTCGGATGTCGCAGAGGAATTTCGACTTTTCGTTTGTTATTTTGTGTTTTCTACGCATTTCTGGAATACTGTTAGCGCTAGATTTAGTTTAGCTCGTAGATGAGTGAACAAAACTCCTCGTCAATTGTCTTCGCCCTCGTCATTGAGTCTTCTTGTATATATATCTACACGGAGTACATGGCTAAACTTAGTTATCGAAGAAGCAGTTTCATTTTCGGTTGCGCTTTTCGAATTTACGTTTCGGTTTCTTCATTTGGGAGTAATTGAGTAATTCCTCGTGATTGTCGCTAGATTAGAGCCGGAAACACATATAGGGTAGCAAAAATTAATCGTCAGTGAAGATATAAGTCATCAGCATTCACTCCCCCATTACCTCAAACGCCTGCATGTCAGCCAGTGGCCAAGATACCACCCCTCAGACTGATCTGCCACGTTCCTACACTGTTTCGTTGTTATCTGTCCGTTTGGTTGCAACAGGAAATTGTTGACGCCTGGTGCGCATTCAATCTAAACGAGCTCATGTTAAATGCTGCTGAAATTTTACCTACAACTTTTACTTACTGTGAGTTTGTATTCATATTGTAATTTTAGCAATATTTAGCTTTTGTATATATACACACACACACGTACATAACTGTAACTGGAGGCAGTTTCAATATAGGTTTTCGTTCTTCAATTGAGTTTCGCACCCCCCAAGTCACCGGAAGTTTTTATTTTATTTGGGGGTCTACGGGCACCATTCGCCCTGAGCACTGCGGCCTAAAAGGCCTATTGTACTGTGACCCTCTAACTTAAAATCCAAGTGACTCCTTTTGAATTTCCTGACGGAAATTCAATAGCTCCCTTGGAGGTATTGCCATTATGTCCGAGGGCGTCAAGGTGCCCCTCTTCCATATGCGCTGCCGTATGTATCAAAGCGCATTGCATGAGCATAGGATATGCTCCCCACATGCTCTGCAAGTGGACAAGTCCACTAATCCCAAAATACACAAGTGGCAATTAAAACGATGATGTCCGGGCACCATTGCCCAGCAGGGTTCTCTTACGACAGGCAGAGATTACCGTAGTGGTATTCTAGCCCCCCCACTACAGGGGCGAAGTCACCGGATGTTACACACTAGTGGAGTACCCAGCGTTCCCTGGGTTTCACTACGATTTCATCATCTTCCCGTCTGCCTGTTTGCAATCATTTGGTACAAATTCGCTGCTTGGTAACGGACGAAGACGCATGCGCAGAAGAGCGACGTCGATCGCTATTGCGATGCCGTTTGTCATAAAAAGTGTTGGTTTTTGCGCTATAACTTTCGAACCATGAAGTTTCTCCAATTTTCCTTTGCGTTATCGTTGTTCCAGGAGTACAAGGAACATACCAATATTTCATTTCGATCGAATTATTTGTATTTTAGGAGGAGATCCCATACATACAGATATATGGATTATCAGGAGGCGGAATGATAGAAAATAGGAATTGGGTTGAACATAGTAGTGATTTATTGACAAAACATGACGCGAGCAAATAATTCGTAGTCGTATCGCGTCAAAATTGGAGCCGAAATTGTCAAGCAGGATTTCGAGTCGTTTCATTGATCAATATTACGATTTGTAACTGAAAAATTACGGGAATTTCGTTACAAATTGGATCAGTTCACAATGGACGACCTAGAAATCATTTGTGATATGTCGCAGCAGGGTCTCAGTGAGATTCCAATGGAAGTGCGCCACATGGTCAATGTAAAGATGCTATATTTAGACAAGAACGAGCTGAGGTGCCTTCCCGAAGACCTGTTCCAGACATTGCCCAACTTGTCTTGGCTGGATGTGCGCAGCAACAAGCTGGAGTCTCTTCCGAGGGGCATTGCGCACCATCAGTGCTTGGAGAACTTGCTGCTGCAGCACAATTCGATCAAAATGTTGCCGAAAGAGTTAGGTAACTTCAATGCGTGCTCATTGCAAGGGTGTATAAGCTTGAGTTTCTGATAACGCATCCAGCACTGGTGCCTAAACTGAAAGTCCTGCAATTATCCAATAACCCATTGGAGTATCCTCCTGCGCGCATCATCGAAGGCGGCATCGACGATATACTGACGTTCTTCAGGGTGGAGATGAGCAAGGTAAGTGAGCCGTCTTCGACTGCGAGCGATACACGTGAGGTAGCAACGCATAGCGTTGAGAGGAGCGCGATAAATCTGGATGAAATGCCAAGGACGATTGAAGCGAGATTGAGAGATCGCATCAGACTGCAGCGAGCTGCTTATCTGGAGACGAAATGCTCCAAGGACAAGGTGCACGAAGTCACAATGTCACCGTCCAAGACGATTATTCGCTCGTTCCACAAGAACTTTAAGGTGCGCGACGTGCTTCCCACTGACGATAAGATTGCCGCGGAGCGAATTAAACAAGTATGGATGGAGAAAATTAGAGAATTGCTCATCGATCAGGAGAAAATCCTGCAAGAACAAAAGTAATGCTCGCATTCGTTGATTCCGGAATTATTAAATGCCGAATTTCATAGATCGTTGAATGCTCTGAAGAACTGGAGAAAGGACTCGAGTAGATTTAATAAACATGCGGATGCAGTGGCAGCTCCTCAGGCCCCATTCGACACGAATTCGGTCTACAACTCCTATATGAGTCGTACAGATCCTTCCTCCAAGATCCAACAGATGCTTCAGGAGCAACAACCAAAGTTTCTGTCGCCGAATGCGGATGCAGTCATCAAAGATATTCTCACGCAACTTGCCAAAGTCAAAGAGAGCATGCTAGACGACAGCGATTGCCAAGAAAAGGTGGAGAAGGCCAAGAAAGAACTGGAAATCGTAAGCTCTATGCAGGAATTTGCATTAGTGAAGTTACATCTTTCATCTTTTCGTAGATCATTGATCTTCATAAAAAGATTGAGCAGTTTCACAAAAGCCCGATCCTATGAATATCTTTTTACGAAACTGCGCTAGAATTCCAGTAAAAACTCATTATGAAAGAGGAGACTGAGCAAATAAAATTATTAGGGTACAACAACTTTTAGCATAAATTTTCATTCATTCATTCATTTGTAGCGTAGAAATCAGTCAGTTAAAAACAATATTTGAACTTTAAATCAATCTGCACGATCATATAGAATGGAATCCAAGGCGATTGCAGCGCCGCCAGTGAGCATTGCAATGAAGTAACACCAAAAGTACCCTTTGTGGAGGCAGAAAAGCAAGTCAGCTTGCCTATTCATGTTGTCTTTTGATGATCTTCATAATATGAATGAAAGAATGAATTTATGTTTTGAAAAAAATATTCAATTGCACTCTTACCAGCCATCGACTTTTAAACAGACGACTTTTAAATCGACTTGAAAAATACGTTATTGGGAAAAACTAATGCATTCATTATAAGGAAACTTTTGTCAAGTACCGAGTAAAAATACATTCCCAGTGTCCGACATCAGTCATTTGTAATAAGTCTTTCGTTGTGAAAAGCAAATGAATTTGCAGAAGTCGAGTTTAAAAGGATTTGTAGTTGCTGGGCATTAAGTTATTTTTGTCATATCTTGTGAACCAAGAGGTTTTTCAAAATTATCTCTCACTAAAACCTTCGCAGGAGTACTTGGAGTATTCGTGCCAAATCTTATTACAATAGGTAGAATAATTTAGGTGCGTCATGGACTCGCATGGTTTTAAGGAACGTGATGGAATAACATTTCAAAAACTAAATGTGGAGCGCGTCGGATCGGAGCTCGTTATAGGAAAACTTTTACGGCAGTAGCTTGAGTTTCCCTATAACGGGCTTTCACTGTATTTAAAAGGGCTAGCCAGATTATAATATATTCCATATAATTTTCAATCAAGTACAACATGCATTTGATTAATGCAGGTTTCAAATATTGCATTCAATAACAACATAACAGAATGAATGCGTGAGTCTAGAAAAAAGCAAAGTTGGTATTACTTCAGCCAGTCTTTCAGTATGACGATATCATTGAATAATAATTATCAGTCGTTTAACGACTAATTTGTTTTGCTGTCGTGGCTTCAAAAGCTTCGTCCTAAGATGATTTTTCCATGCACGCTCTCGCCGGCAATCTCAACGAATCCCAGTTTGGTATAAAACGAATGCGTGTACCTGTCCTCCACATTCATTATCACATGGACGCCAAACGAACCTGCCGACAGACGAAACTTGAATACATATTACAGACGCACTTCCGGGAGGATCAACTATTGCGAAAACTAACATAATTATTGCGTGGTTCGCCAACACCGGAGAGTGACGGCTACAGGTACAAGGGCATGCAGAGACCAGTGACGCAAAGACTACAGAGGACGAGAATGAAACTGTAAAGTTTACCATTGGCGCGCAACGCAGCCAAAAGACACGTGACGAGGCGTTTCGCAGTGGATTGATCCAGAACCGAAGGCAGTAAGCTGCAAACCATCGAGCTGGCCTGCGTTGGACTCGCAACTGGCTGGTCTGCAAAGGAATGGAAGTAATCGATGGCTTCCAGTGCGAATTTGGACAAGCTGGTGCTGGCCTCCGCCTCTGCGACTTTATCCTCAGCATTCAGCGCATCGCTCTTTGTCGGCATGGGATACTTTGAGCACATTTCTGGCACCCATGCAATCTCCACCTTCGTGCGGAACTTGCAGGCGTCAACGGCGGCGCACGCAAAGCCAACCACTTCGCTGTCGTCTTCGACCACCAGGCAGAACTCCGGATGGAAGCTCAGATACGGCCCGACAATGCGATCAGCGTGCAGATTCTTGTACTTCTCCGGATACGCATGACAATCTTCGAGTCCGTCCTTACACGTCCGGTTGCATACAGCGTACACTTCGGCTTCGTCGAAGGGCATGTATGGACGAATGGTGTACACTTTACATGAGGGCACATCCGGCGCCTTGTAGACGAAGAGATCGTTGCCCGAATCCACTGGGATTAAACGCTGAAAATTGCCATTCTTGGAAGTGCATTCGGACTCTTACGCAAACAGTAAATCTACCTGCAGATCTGCGGTGAGACCGCCACGAAACACCCATGGTTCTTGTTCGCCACTCATAAAGGTTTCCTTCCATCCCTTTGAGAACCCTACAGCGGAAGAAAACAGCGTTAGCAATTAATGCGCATGCACATGCGATCGCTTATTGCAGTTTAATTTCCTTATTTTCTGAAGGAATTAGCAGGAATTTAGACATGAATTTTATATGATCCAATGCGCAATTAAACAGCCCACAGGTTGCACTGTAAATCATCCCAATACACCCGATAATTCCCGAGAAAAAACAGATAAAATTGCGATGACGTGATCGCAGTTTTTCCTGTTTTTCTTAGGAACCACTGAGTGTATCGGGATGATCCAAAGTGCATTCTGTGGAGCGTTTAATTGCGCATCTAACTGTATAAGATTCACATCTGAATTAGTTGTGCTACACCCGCTCGCCCTTTAATCTCGTTTGTGCCAATCGCAGACATTTGTTAGTTCAGTAGACTGCTTACGCACTAACGCTGCTAGAATACGAAACAAAGAATGAAAGTCAGATGCATACATGTATAAGTTCCTTGCGTATACGATGGCATTGAGGGTGGAAACTGGCCGTTAGCTGTAAGAAACAAGTAATAGAAGTTCAATTAATATCAACGCCATCATTCAATTTGCGGGGATGTTTCCCAGGAGAAAGCATAAGAAGCAGTTTAGAAGCACTGGGCGTGCCCTAAACTTCCTTATAACGCGTTTTTCTTGTCACAGAAATGAAATTCCACTTCTGGAGCAAGAATACCAAGGTAAGCTACGCTGCTAGCTGCTTTTCTTGCCTTTGCATGCATCACCCTTCGAATTGAAACTATGGCGATTCGGCGGTGTGCTTACCAAGCCACTTTATGTACGAATTCAAAAGCGCGATAACGCCGCGAATGTCCCATACGTACGAGTACAAGTCGTACAGCAATTCGCGATTATTGCAGCTGGATAGGTGCTGGAAGAGGCGATTCACGCCCTCGGTCATCTCGTTCAATTTGTCTGCTCGCGTGAACCATTCCTGCACCTCAGGGTGGGTCTTCGCGTCCACGCCACCTTCGTCCGCCAATCGATTCGCGCTGATAACCAATTGGGCATTGGACTTGAGCCAATGGAACTCCTGCAGCAATTGCAGTCCTTGCCCGCCGTGCTCGAAAGGCAGGTAGAATAAGTCGCAGAGCAGTTGAAGGTCTTCGACCGTTAAGTGGTTGCCCTGCCTGCGAAGTAATGTAGGGTAGTTGGGTGTATGGGAATCCTCAATTCCTGCTTAAAAAGCAAACGAATTTGCCGAGTCGAGTTTAAAAGGATTTGTAGTTGTTCTTGCAACGCGTTTCGACAACACAGTGTCTTCATCAGGCAGATGACAACTATTGCTGAACTATTGTTGAACTATTGCGGTTATTTATGAGAGTGAACAAATTGATGAGTTGGGATTTGCAGAAGTCTAGCTTCGCGGATGTTGTTATTATTGGACTATGACGGTTATTTTACGACAGTGAACAAATTGATCAATGGGGATTTGTAGAAGTCTAGCTGGTCGTTGAG
>JAOEHK010003599.1:0-14636 GCA_025447835.1 Labidoglobus nevermanni
CCAGGTCAATTTTTCTATGTACATTTAACACGATTTGTAATCGTTAACATTTAGAGTATCAGTCTCTTTCGAACGTTGATGTCAAATTTGTAAAACTATTGAGAAAAAACATCTTGAAAGATAATAATGAGAAAATTAGGTTTTCTACATCAAGATATGATCAGGAGAAGATAGAAAATGTTTAAAATAGACAATAGATCGTTGCTTTGTAATTTGAAAAATATAATACTTTATTCAGGTTTCTACTGTTAAAACTAGAGACTTTCGTGTAGTCTCAACAAAATGATCCCAAATATAACGTTTCTGCATCTCAGCACGTCATTTCTGATAGAAAACCATTGAGAAATGAAATGAAGATGAAAGTTGTCTTTATTCTCAGTATGACCATCAATGCTGTCATAGAAATTCTTGTAAAACGAATGAAAATAACCCACCTTGAAAAATTATAAATCGATTAGCGAGAATAATGAGAAAATTAGGTTTTCTACACCAAGATATGATCATGAGAAGATAGAAAATGTTTAAAATAGACAGCTTTGAGGAATTGAGTACATTTTAATATCGTTGCTTTGTAATTTCAAAGATATAATACTTTATTCAGGTTTCTACTGTTAAAACTACAGACTTCGTGTAGTCTCAACAAGATGATCTCAAATCTAACATTTCTACGTCCCACCACGTCATTTCTGGAAGAAAACGATTGAGGGATAAATGAAAGATTCTCATCTTTCTGAGCGTGACCATCAATGATATTATAGTGTTGCAAAACGTATGCGAATTAACGAATCTTGCAAAATTATCGTATTACTAGGGGAAAAATCGAAAAAATTTCGTTTACTAAAGGCAGATATGCTTTGGGGTTGATGGAAAATGTTTGAAATTGGCAATTTTAAGGTTTTAATTGCATTTCCATATCGTTGATAGAAGTTGATAACTTGAACGACTTGAAAGAAAATAATTATTTTATCAACATTCCCTTTCAAATCCCTGCACAAGTTCGTTTGGTCTTAATAAAACGATTGCAAATTGACGATTCCAGGCATTAACAATGAATTAAAGACGAAGATTTGCAGACCAAAATGGATTTTAAACTAAAATGCCCCGCCGGGGATTGAACCCACAACTTTCAGTATCACAACTCGACCACGACGCAGTTAAAATGGTCAAACTGAGTAAAAATAACGATAAAACACGGTTTACCGAATATAAAATGTATTGGAACGATGGTGAATGTCCGAAAATTTTCAGAAATTGGTTGATAGAAATCCTGGTTATTTAAAAGAATAATTCTTTATTCCCCTTCCAATTTGCTCGTGATAAAACGATTGCAAATTGACGATTCCACATAACAATGCATTCATAAAAGAAACCGATTGAGAAATGAATTGAAGACGATGAATTGTAAACTAAAACGGATTTTAAACTACAACGCCCCACCAAGGATTGAACCCAAAACTTTCAGTATCACAACTCTGTGCATTTACTACTCGGCAACCAAACGGGTAAAATTATCAAACTTGGTAAAAATAACGATAAAATTCGGTTTTCCAAATATAGACTGCATTTGGAGGTGATGGTGAATGTCCGAAATGGTGAATTTTCAGAAATTGATAGAAATCACTGTTATTTAAAAGAATAATTCTTTATTCCCCTCCCAATTGCGTTTGCTCGTGAAAAACGATTGCAAATTGACGATTCCACATAACAATGCATTCGTGGAAGAAACCGATTGCGAAATGAATTGAAGACGAGAGTGTTTCTTTCTTGTTGCTGAGCGTGAGCATCTCAGTGCTGTCATAGGAATTGTTGCAAATCTATTGAGCACATGATCGCGAAATCGTGTCACACGTACAATGCACGCGCATGCGCTTTCGCAAACAGATTAATCAGCATGCACACGACGATGCAAGGCAATCGCGAAGAAGCCGCAACTGCAGCTGCAGCATGCAGCAGCAGAAGCCGTCGACAATGCCGGCAGACTTCGCCATCCGCGCACAACCTTCTTCCTCCTCCTCCACATTTCACTTTCAAAACTGCGCCGTGCAATGCATTCCATCACCAGATTTGTCGTGGCTGCAGCATCAGCGCACATAAATTAGCATTCGCGCAGTGCGCCATCCTTGGCGTAGACCGATCCCTGATGACTGCCAGCAGTCTTCAAACGACCTAGGTCAGGGGTCGGCAACCGGCTCTAAGCAACTACAATCGTACCTCGAGATACGAGCTTAATTAGTGCCATAACTTTGCTCGTATCTCAAAGCAATTTTCCCCATTGAAATTCATTGAAATGTCATTATTCCGTTCCAGCTCCCAAAACACCACCTCAATTATTTTTGAATAAGATAAATGTATTTACAAGAAAAACCCCTTTTTTTCGTGACTGGTCTTCACCTTTTTCATCAATCTATGCGCATATTCCTGCAGATCGTTTAAAGAAACTGTCCAAGGAGGTTTGTTTATACCTCCCTTTCAGAATATTGCGGAAATGGGTTAGGCAAGTTTCGTTAAACAACTCCGATGCACGGCAACTTTTTTCGGGTGATTCTTATCCACGAATTCTACAAGTTTCTCCCAAGATCTCCTTTATATCTCCAGAGATAACCTCCTCCATCTCTAGCACCTCTTCAAAGCTAATTTTTGGCTGATTCGCCGTATGCTGCTGCGAATATAGATTATGTAACTCCTTGATTGTGCGCTCCTGAGACGAATTCTTTCACATCTCTCACATCCACCTATATACCCATGGATATTTTCTACCACTGACACTTGGGGTTCCAATCGTTCAAAGGCCCTTTCTGCTGCAGTCTGAGCATCTTCCATGCAGAGGTTAAGGTCCTGCGACTGCTCGTATCTCAAAGCAAAATATCGCTGGTTCGGCGGCTCGTATCTCAAAACACTCGTATGTCAGGGCACTCGTATGTCGAGGTACCAGTGTACAAAAGAGGTATTCGTATTTGACGCCGAAGATTGCCGACCATTTTCCTAGGTCAGTGTTTCCCGAACTTTTGTGCCCCGTAGATTCCTCGCCGATATTGATTTTAGAAATTTCGAGTCACGGGACCCAGTATTTGGGAATCACTGGTCTGGGCAGTGATTAACTTGGCTGTGAAGGGCATTTGGCAAACAGCGCCGTTGCAGATTGGCAGCAAATCGCGAGCAATCGCCTTGAAAGTAAAGTTTAGCGCGGCGTGAACCGAATAAGCATCGAGTCGTTGCAGCGATTAGAGCTGAAACTCTCTCACAGATGCAGTGCATGCACAAGGTAATACAAGACGATAAAAAATGCTGTTCCGTGCAATGCAGCGCGATGGCGAAAAAATACTCAAGGCGATTACTCTAACAGCAATTGCGCCGAAGGAGAAAAGCTTCGAATACATCTGTTTCTAGCCTTCAATTGTCAACAGAAACCAATTTATAAGGAATTTAATGTAAATCATGATTCTTCATCCTCCTCTTATCCTGAATACCCTTTCAATCAGTGGATTAAGTCATAATTTCAAAAAATCCCTGAAGATAAACTAAAAATCCTACCTAACCTAACCTAAAGTGTTGCATTGTTAAAAGGATCGAATTTGGAGAAAATATGAGGTGAATCATAATTCGCCGTCTTTCTTTTATCTTGAATACGCTTTTAACCGGTGGATTAAGTCATAATTTCAATAAATCCCTGCAGATATACTTAAGAATCCACCTAACCTAACCTAACGTGTTTAATTGTTAAAAGACGAGAATTTATAGGAAATTTGAGGTAAATCACAATTCTTCTTCTTCTCATTATCCTCAGATACCTTCAGCCAGCGGATTCGGGCATAATTTTAAAAATTCTTGCAAATAAACTGAAAAACTAACCTAACCTAACATGTTGAATTGTTAAAAGAATAGAATTTAAAATGAATTTCAGGTAAATCAGAATTCTTCTCTTTCGTTTATGCTGAATATGCTTTCAAACAACGGATTAAGTCATCATTTTAAAAAATTCCTTGCCGATTAACTGAAAAATCAACATAACCTGTCATGTTTGTTAAAAGCATAGAATTTATAAGGAATGTGAGGCAACTCTTGATTCAAAAAAAAGCCCTAGATGCAATATCTTAATTTGCATTTTAATTCGTTTGCCTTTAATTATAGGTTCAGCTGGGGTAAACGGTTTCTAATGTGTTTCTGATGCGATGCGAGAGCGCGGAATTTAAAGGGCGATCATTGCAATGTTATGAATATTTAACGTTTTCATTATTTAGCTACTCATTTGTGCAATCTGAGCGCAATGTTTTTAAAACTTCCTGTTTGTTGCTTCCTTTATGCAGCGCTGCGATCCATGTAGCGCCTTATTATTATTATCATTGCACTAATAACATGTCGTAGGTTTAAAAAAATACGCGCAGACTTGTAATTATAATTCGCACCGAATTGATTACACGCTTCGATAAACTCTCCGACTTTTCCGTCTTCATTCTAATATCTTTCTGCACGCACATCTCCGTTGACTCCTCCTTCCTTCGGCTGCCGCTCTTCCCAGTCGTGCTGCTGCAGTTGTCAATCAATGATTAATAGGAGTTTTCTGCGATTTTTTCCATTTCCTGCAATTAACTCGCCATTTGAATCGCGGCACCTTGAATAGTTGCAAATTAATTGAGATGACTGAAATCAGCATCCGTGACTGCAATTAGAAGAGGAAGAAAAAGCAACATTAATCGATAGTAAATATTTAGACTTGGCGTGATTCTTGCGCCGTTGTCGCAACAAGCGTTAATTAGCATTACCGCATTCTTAAGTAGCGATAGCGCAATAACCTGTAAATGCGCTTCAATTTTACCTGCTTGCCGGAACAGATCCATTAAATGTAATTTATATCGCGCCATCATCGCCTTATCTTCGCCATCGTTTATGAAAGCATTGCATGCGCAAAGCAGGCAGGCGAGCAAGGGAGTTGTTCGCCCATTAAATATTGAAAAGGGCATATTTTTCGAAATGCGCGCCGACTTTGCATGATTTCATTGCAATGGAACAGATATCTGCATGCATATCTTGCATTTGCTCCCATGTCGGCCGCCGCCACGATCGAGCTGGTGTATTGCGCTCGATTTTTATCTAAAATCGAGAGTCGGCAAGTTTGTTCACCTTTTTCCGCTTTGTTTACTTCGCCATGCCACGAACACGCTCAACTTGCAACAATTTCAGCAGGCTTCCTTCGATTCACCTCATTATTGCCTCTTTATTGAACGTTAAACCACTCGGCAGCCGAGTGCTTATTGCAGAGTTGCGATACCGAGAGTTTTGGGTTCAATCCCCGGCAGGACGTTCTAGTTTAAAATCCATTCTTGGATCTGCAACCTCACATAATGCCATAGAAACACGAAAAAGCTACCGAGTGGCCAGTGGAAAGAGGAGCTGAAAAGACGTGGTTGCAGTACGCTATATATATAAAGGGTATCCCAAAATACACGCAAGATATACGGCATACTACATAAATGAATAAAGAATTAGAATTTTTAATTATAAACCTGTGTTTTCTATTAAAATTACTTTTGCGTGAATTTTGGGACACCCTGTATATATTTAACGGTATGCTGCTTCTTAACAAATTCACTCCCACACAAGTTAGGCTACCATGTGCTAGTACTAATAGTGTTGTGTATATGATTATGAATTCGCGTTAATTGAGACATAATTTGTCGGAAATGAATTGCAGTATTCAATTGCGGTCATTATGACAATCATGAATCGTTTTTTAAAGGTATTTTAAGAGAGGAAATATTATTTTTAGAATATTTTTGCGGATTAGTAAAAAATCTAATACATTTTTCGATGTGATAAATGCAGGAAATGATTCATTTTTCATTAGTTAACACTCTAGGTATTTTTCTTGAGAAATTCACGGGACTCCCACGCAAGTTAGGCAACCATCGTGCTAGTACAATTAGTATTGTGTATATAATTATGAATTCGTGTTAATGGAGTCATAATGTTCGAAATTAATTTTAATACTAAATTACGATCATCATATCAATCATGAACTTTTTTTGTTGTAAAACAGGAAATCTTATTGTTGGGACATTTTTGGGGGTTGGTAAAAAAACCAATACGTTTTTCGACAGTCATAAAGACAGAAAACGCTTCATTGTTTCACTATTTAATAATCTGGTGCATATTTCTTGCCAAATTCACGAGACTCCCACGCAAGTTAGGCAACCATGTGCTAGTACTAATAGTGAATTCGCGTTAATTGAGATATAATTTGTCGGAAATGAATCGCAGTAATCAGTTGCGGTCATTATAGCAATCATGAATCTTTTTTACAGTTATTTTAAAAGAGAGAAAATCTTATTTTTAAATGTTTTTTCGGATTAGTAAAAAATATAATACTTTTTTCAAGGTGATTAAGGCAGGAAATATTTCATGTTTCATTATTAATCATTCTGGGGTATTTATCTTGACAAATTCACGGGACTCTCGCAAGTTAGGCATCCATCGTCGCACCAGTAATAACATAATTTTGAAAATAATTGTCAATTATCAATGAATTGCAGTATTAAATTGCGGCCATCACATCAATCATCATCAAGTCGAAAACGTGTTTCGCGCGTGATAAAGGCAGGAAATTGCCACTTTTATTTGTCGAATTATAAAAGGATCAAGACTGATTTCTAAAAGCGGAAGTGGAGAAATGGAAATAATCTGTTGAAAAGTGGAGTAGATTTCCGCGAAACGCAGCTAACTCGGAACAAATTGGCTGATAAGGCGCAACAAGCGCGCCTATCACCTCTCCGATACCGTTCGCGTATTTGCTGAGATTAGGCTAGGCGTAATCAATCGTAATCAAATTGTCACCTCGGTGGTCGTTGCTGCGGCGCTGACAAATGGGCCCACATGTCACCTGGTGGCGTAGAAAGGTGCGCAATGCGACAATTGCGGCGCGTGCAGTGGGGGGGAGCAGTGACATATGCCGTTTGACAGGTCAATGTCAGCGCCGAATGTCACTCATTCGCATAATGCAAACATAACCATGACTTGTCGGCGCCGCTTTCAGTTTCCGCGTTCCAGCTAACTGGGCTATTGAAACGGCGCCAATCGACGACATTAATTTCATTTCAATAAACGGTCGATCACTTGAACGCCCTTCCGCCGCTCATCGGCTGCTTTGTCCTGCTTTGAATTCTTGCACCCACTTTAATGGCGCGTAAAAACAACAAATAAAGAAATAAACATTCACAATTTAATTGCCGAAGAAGAAAACCTGATCACGATCGGAACGTAATGTGACTGCGATAGATCTCGGGGATATTCGCGATCTTTACCAGAATTTAACGAATTTCATAACCTAACTAGTCTTAACAATGGGAATTAAGGTTTTTTTTGTCATATCTTGGAAACCAATGGGTTTTTCAAAATTATCTTTTCCTAAAAACCTTCACGGGTGTACTCGGAACATTCCATTTGATTACAATCCATTGAGCACTTTAGACCACGGACGCACGGACATTATTAATATTTTATATAATAGATTCCCAAAGTGGTCTAATAAATGTCTAAACTTCGATATTAACCAGTTAAGTGTGTTTGACGACTATATCCGTCATGGAAGAATGGCAGAATTTGGTATCATGACGGATATATCCGTCATGACGTTAGGTTTCCGAGCATGTCATTGGCTCCTATGGCTGTCACCGTACCTCCCAAGTCGCTAAAACCGGTTTCAGCGCAACTTACTCTGTGTTTGACGACTATATCCGTCATCGCTTGATTATCGCGACACAACATGGGACGCATTTTGTAAAATGATCGACACAGTTAACTGGTTAAGGGGTCTGTGAAAACTACCACTATTGGTAAGGGGTATATGGGCAAAAAAGTTTGGAAAACACTGATATAGATAGATAGCATACATATTTAATTGAAGATTGCATTGCCAAATGCATTGCGGCGCCGCCTCTTGCAGCAGCGCCTTGCTGAGGCTGAGTTGACTGAACTCGCCAGCCAGTTAAGTGTTTTCCAGTGTAGCTGGAAAGAAAACTCCTTCGGCGCGCCGCAGTCCAGTTCAAACGCTGCGCGTCCGCAATGCGCGCGCAGGCATTGGAGAAACCAGAAAATGTGTTTGTTGTGAGGCTGAGCACGTTGCGCCTCGACGACGACGCGGAGAGGTCGCCACTTGCACGCGCTGCACTTGGCCGTGCAGATGTTTCGGGATTTATGCAGGCGAAGAGCGCAAGAAATCGTTCCTTGGCCTCCGACTTGGCAGCCAGGGAGCAGCCTCGGTCCACACCACACTGAAAACTCATTGCCCCAGCCTGATCATTGAAAAGTCTAAGACGACTCAAAGAAAAGGTCGATACATAAACAGGAATTTAGTAACTTGCTTCCTTCTTAGTCGTTAAAAAACTTTCGACGTATCCCGAAGTGCGCCCAGAATACCGCTAAACCACTTTCCAATCTTGTATAGTCTTCATAATCGTAGTTTTCGCAAGGATAGCAAGTAGGTTAAACAAAGGAGGACTTCATTACTTCTTGAATGCCACCTGGTATCGTATGCTTTTTTTTTCTTTATGATGGTAAGGTCTAAATAAAAAACGCAACCCTGGCTGAATTTGAATATTGAGTATAGAGGAAATGCCAAAAAATAGGTTAAATAATATGTCGGATTTGAATAGACAGCAAGACTACCTTCCTCTTTTGCCACAGAGAGAGCTTTTAACCTATCCGGAAGTAGATCCAGAAGACGCTTAAATCACCTTCTAATAATGGATAGTCTTCATAACCGTAGTTCTCGTAACAATAAGATGTTTCTGGTACTCAATACTCTTTTCCCTAATTATTTTAGTAAGGTCTAAATAGAAAACACAACCATTCCGGATTTGACTGTGGAGCATACAGGAAATGCCTAAAACGTAGATGAATTTTGCAATTATGATTCATATTCATAATTGTAGTTATGCCAAGTGGACTCAGTGGTCTAAGGATTAGAAGATTATCGCTTTTAATAATTTATGATTGGAAGCTTTTTCCAGGCCGTTGAGGTCTACTGTCATGACTTTTATGACCATGAAAGAGCGCTTAAGCTCTTCGGAAGTAGATCCAGAAGACCCCTAAACCACCATCCAATCATTGGTCATCTTCATAATCGTAGTTTTCGCTAGGGTGCCAAGTGGACTAGCAGGGGAAGAATTACACTCTTAATAATTTATGATTAAAGGCTATTTCTATTGAGGTTGATTAAAATAACTTTGAAGGCCTCATCCTTTTTTCAATTTCTTACTGGAATTTAATCAATAACAACACTTTCCCTCTTGTTATCCGCAGAGAATACTTCCCGAAGCGGGCCTAGAATACCTCTGAACCACTTTCCAATTTTGGACCTTTTCAAAATCGTAGTTTTCGCAAAAATAGGAAGACTTGCACGCCTAATAAGACGCCCTCCTACTATATGCTCTGGTTCTTTATGATCTTCTGAACTTCTATTTGTAGCAAGGTCTAAATCAAAAACACTACCTTGCTGGACTGGAATGTCGAGAAAGGCCTTAAAAATGGACGCAAACAAAGAGACTGCCGAATAGAAATACCTTAGGCCGGAATTTAATCAATAGCAACACTTTCCCCTTCTTCTCGCAGCAGCAGCGAGAGAATGCACACAATACCGATCAGAGTTCCGCAATGCCGACTTCCAGAAAGAGGGAAAAGGCGAGCGAAATAGAGAGTTTGGTTTCCTGCTGCGGTTGCAATAGCTGCAGCGACGCGCAGATGGGCAGATAGGCTGAAGTGACCAGTCTCGTCTAGGCCAAGACAATGCATTGCGATGCGCATCGCGCACGTTTCTTCGACGTCTGCAATCAGTCAGGCAGACAGCCGTCATTAGTGTCGCTGGTCATTTGCATTTTTCAACTCTTCTGCCGCACACGCTGACGGCTCTGCTACCGTCCGCCACAAAGACTCAAATGCCTCCTGTCTGCTTGTACCGTTAAGTGACTTGCGCTGCGCTGCTAATTATTTTTATGTAATTAGTGAACACTCCACAATATCGCTTTCTCTCGTCTACTTCGACTTCTAAAGCGATTGCACTTTGTTCAAATCTAGTCTCCTTTATGTCTCCAAATGCGCAAAATCCGACGTCGATCGATATTTCAGTGCTGTATATCAGGGTAATTTTATTCCAATCGAAATGCTTATATTTAATACGTATATTGAGTAAATTAGTATCTCCTTTCCTGATTTTAAGGTGTTGTGTGAATATGTGGAGCAGTATTGACTATAAAATTTCAAGCTTCTGACAGGAATTGAACCCAAGCTCTCAGTGTCACGTCTCAATACATTAGCCATTCGGCTATCTAGCTGCTCATTGAAGTGTCGTTCAGTAAACAGTTATATCCTGATGGAATTTTAAATGACGAGGAATAACTAATATTTTGTGTGCGAATAAGCTGATAATGACATTTTTATTACAACGCTCGAAGCGGGCATCAAGTTTATCGGCATCAACTGAAAATAGTAAGTTCTGAGATACTGTCAGTCTATTTGGAAGTGTCAATGAGACGTTTCGAGATTTTTACAAACACGCGAATTCGAATGAAGCACATGAGAATGATGAAAATGAACGCCATCTGCGCAGACAAAGTGAAAAAAGCAACGCGTCCACATGGTTGCGGCTGAAAATGAAGTCGCATTGATAATGCTGAAGTAATGATGGTAATAACAGCTTGCAGCTTATTCCATTGCGAGAAAAAGAGAGGCGTTCTGGTGCGAAAGGAAACCTTGAGGGAGCGCGCTGCGCACGAAGCCGACGACGAAAATAAGCAAGGAGCAGCACGTAATAATGCGCGCAAAAACGAACAAATGACATTCGCCAGCATTGCGCAACTGTCAATAATTCTTTCTTCGTCCTGCTGCCCAATATGTTCTCCGCCTCACGGAACAATTGTCCAAGTTGCATTCTTGTTTCCGATTGCAATGCTTGCAAGCTGTTGCAAACAAGTTGAAAATGCAAACCACCATCCTTTTCGACGATTCTGTCGCAGGGAAATGGCGAAATTAGCGATTCAATCAAATCCCTAGAGCAGTGATTCTCAACCTTTTTTTTATTGCGGCACATATTTAGCGATTTCAAAATTTGGCGGCACAGAAAGAAAATGATAACATATCTTTTTCTTTCTTTGCCGCAGCTAGTGCTATAAGATTCATCTCTGAATTCCTCCTCGTTTCTGCAAAAACTGCGAAAAACTGTAGACAGTTTTTGTTGTTTTTCTCAGGAACTACTGGATGTATCGGGATGATTCAAAGTGCATTCTGTGGGGAATTTAATTACGCATCTAATGATATATGATTCATCTCAAAATGATAACATATCCTTTTCTTTCTGTGCCGCCAAATTTTGAAATTGCTAAATATGTGCCGCAACAAAAAAAGGTTGAGAATCACTGGTCTACAGTTTTTCTCACATATTGTAACATGTTACATGTTAAAACTATGTTTCTTTTTGAATAATATAATTTAATAATTTGGCGGCACACAAAAGTGCCGCGGCACAGTGGTTGAGAATCACTGCCCTAGAGATTAAATAAACAAACGAATTTACACTGTCTTTATTAGGCATATATAGTTAATTGCCATCTCTCGGAATTGAATCGCGAATTCTGGCATTTCCCTGCGACAATTCCAACTACAATGGAAGCTCCTTGTTCGCGGTTCACATATTCGCGGATTCGCTATTCGCGGGCTAAAAATTTGTGGCCCATTTCCTCTATTCGCTGTTCAAAACATCATTATTCGCGGATTGAATCCGCAAATGCTGCAAATCGTTTGAGTTGTTATCCCTTTGAATCTATAAAAAATATTTACATACCAAATTTTCGCAAATGCGGAAATTTAAACCAGTACAAATAACCACTCCATATTCGCGGTTTTTTTAACTTGCTATGCATCCAATTTAAACCCATGCAAAATGCGTATTCACAGTTTCCAAATTCGCGGAATTTGTTTGGAACATAACCCCCGCGAATAAGGAGCTTCTACTGTATTGCGATTGCAATGATTCGTTTATCAACATGCCGAGAAACGTAATGAAATGATACGCAATTGAATTGGCGCATTGTGCGTGCAAATATGAAACTCTTACAAAGTAATGCGGCAGCTGCGAATGTAAATCATGCACTTCGATTGCAAACGTAATTGTTCGCAGCGGATCATAAATCGTGCGAAAAACAATTTGAAAAGTGCAACACTTGGATGTTTTTTCAACACTCGCATTTCGCAAATAAATTTGACGAACGGTGTTTTATGAACGTTTTAATGCTGCCGTAATTATGAGTTTGCCGTTTCGAGTGCGTGATAAATCTGGCAAATTGGCAAATTTGATGTATTAATTACATCAAATTTGCCAATCGTTCATCAGTCATTCATTACACAATTCTCTTTACTCAGGCACGTTTATTGATCTCGCTTCGGCTGTGAAACGAAACGGAGCATTAGGTCTTGATATGGACTCGAATTGCAACCTAACATTGTCTTGCACTACTTTCGCAACCTTCTTGATATCCGCAGTTGCATTGACATGCGATATATGTTTATGCAAGCGGCTTTAGGTTGCATTTGAAAACCAAATACGAAGGCAAACAATTGATTAGCTTTATTTGCCTTTGTTTGTTTTCGTTGATTATTGTGATTTGCAAATGACTCATACACATCGCAGCATTCTTAATTACTACCATTGCAAGTTCATTTATTCACGATTTCAATTTCTAATTCATTCGATTCCACCACTTTCCATTGATTACGCATGATCTATATATATTTACAAAAATGAATGTATGTTTGTCCATTCGATTGTGTGTTCTTGATTTACGCCTAAAATACCAATAATTCAATCGAAATGAAATATTGGGCATGTTCAGTGTACTTCTGGGCCAACCGTAATGCAAAAAGAAATTGGAAAAACCTCATGGTTTGAAAGTTATAGCGAAAAAACCAACATTTTTCATTACAAACGGCACTGAAATATCACTCGACTTCTGCGCATGCGTGACCGACCATTACCGAGTAGCAAACGAGAAAGAAGATTAGATTATTAGAAAAATTTGAAAAATCTCAAGGTTGGAGGGTTATAGAAGAACAACTATCTTTCTATGCTAAGCACAGCTGCCTAAAAGACCTATTGTACTGCAGCCCATATTCAGAATCCAAGAATCGTCTGAGATATCCCTAAGAAAAGACAGGAGCTCTGCTTTTCAACGATTCTTTCAGCTGTTGGTAACTTAATTCGAGAACTACAACTAATTCTTTAAAGAGCCGCGCTTACGAGCAACAGTTTGGCCAACTCTGGTATTATATATTCTTTTCGGCATTATGTGAGGATGGAGTCCACAATGGATTTGAATCTATGGGGTGTCCCAAAATTCACGCAAGAAGTAAACAAAAGAAAACTAAGGTTTAATTAAAAATTATAATTTGGCGCAAAATTCAAATCTTGCGTGAATTTGGGACACCCTATACAACGGCTCGGGCGGGAATTGAACCCAACACTTTCGGTCTGAACATTCACCACTCGGCAACCGATCGGTTTTGCGAATATTACTTTGGTAATATTGAGCAGGCGAACGTGAATTTATGCTGGAAATATTTTCAATCATTAGTCGAGTTTATGGATGAGGAAGCAATTTGAGCGCTCATATGATGATAGCGAATATCTGCATGGAACTGCAATATTTATTAATAGATAGATTCGGGCGAATTACGATCGCCATAAAGCGCGAGGATTCGAATTAATGAGGCAAGTGCCGTTATGAGTCACGGTGGTGAAATCAGTGGGTGCAAAACGATTTCGATTGCAAGTGCGAGCAAATGCCAGCCAGCAACTTGATACTTTGACGCGGTTTTTCTCGCCATAAGGAAATGCCAGAGGCATCAAATTGCGACTGAATTATTGCGCACATTTGCTGGCGCAATTGCGAAAATGCAATATATTCGCAGATATTTACAATCGGCGACAAGACGCGTTGGCGTTGCCGAAGAGCGTGGGTGCTTGCAACCGCAGGAGGAAGAAAGGAATATTTAGCAATTCGTAATGATTGCGTAGCTATTCATGATTCGAGCATTCACTCGCAATCACGTCTCGTTGCGCAGGCGCCGACTGTGCCGACATCGGAAGTGGTGTGCAAACTCATTTCACGTCCGGGTGCGCGCCGGCAGATCGCATCTGCCGGTGGCGCGTCGAAGGTAGGCGCCCGAGCGATCGAGAGTTATTTAATTAATCGTCGCCGCGGCAACGGACGCGCAATGCGGCCGATAACCGCATGCCGGAAATGCGCGTTCGTCTTCGACCAGAATCGATAATAAATCGCAGCCGTCAGCCGACGCGCCAAGACGCTAAGCAAGAGCAGCGATTAGACGCCGTCTGGCGGCCGGACAGGCGCGCCTTCATTAGATCGCCAATTAACATGTCTTCGGCTTGTACGCCGCGAATTGCGATGCCATGCTGATAAGAAGCAGCAACGGTAAGGTGACCGGATTTTTAGATGGGCAAAGCGGGACACCCCAGGGAGGGGCTGTAGAAACAAACATTTTCATCTCTATATTAAAAACAAGAGGAAATCTCCCCGGCGTTGCCCGGGGTAGTCTCAAATTAAAACTCCCGATTTCAAATATATATATATAGT
>JAOEHK010003610.1:0-14622 GCA_025447835.1 Labidoglobus nevermanni
GTTGTCGTCGACCCCCTGCAAGTCAAAATCGACCCCCAGGGGTCGATATCGACCACTTTGGGAATGACTGGTCTAAATGTATCCTCTGTACGAGTTATTAAAGGTTTGATTTTTTTAATAAAGAGGTCACCCGCTGATGGGTGTGACCCATGTGTGGGGCTGGTTGCTCGGACAGACAGCTGAAGGCAGTGCTGACCTCGACCAACCCATTAAACCTTATGCTATGGCCGTCCTCTTGGCTATATGCTATCCTAGCTGCAAACCCTTGCGTGGTTCCTTATCGCTTAACTTCGGTGATCGGACGAGAACCGGTATGAGTCGACATAGTATGGTCGTTGCTAAGGTTTGATTAAAGGCGCTTTCTTACATCAAGGAGTGGATATGTAAGGGGCAATTCTTGATGGCCTCTCAAATCTCCACTGTGCCTCAAAGAGAACTCCTGTCTTTCCTTAGAGATACCTCAGATGACTCTCTGGGACTCTGAATATAGACTGCAATACAGTAGGCCTTTTAGGCCTCAGTACTTGGGGGAACAAACTCCCAATGGGCCACCCCAAAAAATCTACTTTCAGGGCCTGGCCTAGCTTATCCTTAAAAATGTTATACAGCACTTACCGACACGAATTGGGACTTCTGACTCTTATTCACAAACTGTTCAATCAACCACATTTGTAATAGTGGAGAAATATATAGACTATTAAAGAGGCGTTTACTTGTCTAAACTTCATAAATTTATGAATGTATGTTGTTTATCGAGTTCAGAAGATTTTGTTTGGACTGCAATGTGTTTCGGTATACAGTACCTTCATCAGTCAAATATAACCGGAATTGTCCAGTTGGTTATTAAGCAAAGTCCTGGATTTAACTCTTCTGTTAATCTTTGGGGATGCTAATTTAGTAAGTTTTAAGCATTTTAGTTATGTAACATTTTGTAACCCTGGTTAGTTCCACTTTGCCGTTGGTGAAGTTGCACATCAAGAAACAGCATTGCAGCTTTTCTAGTAGAGGTACTATATCCCTTAGATGGGCAAATGGCATGAAAGCTGTTAATTTGACCGCTCTTGTAGGTTTAGCATTAACTTCTTGAAATGTATAAATTTGAATAGGATAATAGATGAATATGCAACGTAAAATAATATCAAGTCGTCCAGTGATGCCGAATTGCGCATTGGGGCAAGTTGCAGCCTCAATCTGAGAACGCGAGTTCGCGAAGTGGCGGCGTCGGGACGCCAAGCGTCGATGGATCGCGCATCCAGTGGCGTCCTCGTCCTTGTACGGACCAGTCGCGCATTGCGACGCTGAAGCACGCGTAAATTGCACCTGGGAAGCGCAAGCAGCGAAGTTTCGCTATCAAAATGAAGAATTAGTTCAAACAAATTCGATTCTCACTTTTCTAGCAAAATGTGCCCAAAGACACAATGGGTTCCAGGGAACCAGATGACACTCATTATGTGCGGAATAATTAAAGCGAAGTGAAATAACCGAGCTAGGAGACTAAAAGGACTCTATAAATCCTAAAGCGGCGAGGAAGCTTCAAATCAAGATGGTTATTATGACATCATGCTGCTGCTGGCGATCGGTGAGGAAAGGAAGTTATGCTTGCGGTATTTACACTCTGGTAAGAGCAATAATTTATCATCTTTTGGATGCGAATTGATTCGCACCTCCAGGTGCAACGCCAAATTCAATTAATTAGCACATCTTCGCTCCAATATCCTCCAACTATTCGCTTTTATTGCAAATCACGTCATCAATTGGTTTTACTTGTTTCCATTTTTCTATAGTTTGTAAATGAAATAACGGGTTAATTGAATTTGTTCTTTAATTGTTTTCTTACGTTGGAATCGGTCTACCTTCCGGTTCCCCGCACCTCGGTCTTTCCAGTCCTTTTGTGGTATCCCACCATTATTCATCTGGTTGTTTCATGTCTTCAAAGAACTTATCCCAGGACAGTTTAGCCATCTCGGCGTAGGTCAGTCACTCCTTCCCTAAGGTTCCCTACTGTTGCACCCTTAGTGTGAGGCGATTCATCCTCTTCTAAGCAACTCCTATATAATGGGTCTTCGTGAAGTCCCCCGTAATAGGTCCTACGAGTTCTGAAAATCCTAGGTGATTTTTCGTAGGTGCAGAGCCTTGCACTAAAAGAAGCCGAAAATTCAAAAGGGACTTGCATAACTATCTAGTATAATACCGAACATTTTGCAATGACCTGGTAAGAACTAGCAAGCAAAGCATATTTTTTTAAGAGGGGAGAAGAGGTGCATTATACTGAGAAGTGACCATGAAGAAATTCATTAAACTAGAGTTGCCATAAATTAATATATATATTCACTACCCGTTCTACCGCCCCTTGCAGTGTGGGGTTTCGTGGAAGAGCGGTCTACAACCATGTCCTGTCCTCTTTACAATGGCCGATAGCTTTTACGTATTTTACGGCATTATTGGGTTGCAGACCACAATGGATTTTAAACTACAACGTCCTGCCGGGGATTGAACCCAACACTTTCGGAACTTTGACCACTCGGCTACCGAGCGGTTCGACATAAATTAATATATAAATGTCTATTTTTGTATTGGCTCTGAGTCTCATACAACACGATTTCGCATAACACGCCAGTTTCTAAGCACACATCTACTCTCTTATAGGAGAGTTGGCTGTACACTTAATTGAAATATTTTCTACATCAATTTCTAACAGTTTGTAAAACAGTTAATTATTATTTCCTTTTTTGAGGTCTTTGCCTTAATTATTTGCTTAACAAGAAATAAATGAAGAGTTGAACGTTGCTGTGAAACGTCATAACGGCAAGTAACAGAATTTTTTTCTGACATGGAACAAAAGTTCACGTACAGCTTTGAGCTTTTTCTAAAATTACTTGACACAGGATACTTTCTCCTCGAAAACAAAAGTTTACTTGGGAACTCATTATGATGTGCAAACTCAGTGGAATGAGTTTCGCATCCGGAAACTGAATCAGAACTGACGTATTTCAATTCTTATTTTAAACTTTAATCAGAGTAACAAAGAATGAGAATGCAAGCGTGTTATTTAACGTGTTTGTGTAATTATTACACTTCTCTAGTCTAGCTGCTGGTATAATAGTCTTCAACTCGAGGGTGAGCGAATGAGGATATGAAAGGTAATGATGTAGACAATTCTCGGAAATTTGGCGGAATTAATTGGGAATGTTGTTATGCAAGCAATTGATCAGCATCTTCAAACTTTCTATTCTTCGTCTTACTTGATTCATTAATCCTCTGCCGCCATGTTTGTGCAGCTCTGCGATACGAGATTTAATATTAGGAAATGCAAGTTAAGCTTCTTCGTGAAGCGTCCAGCTTAATATTGTACTTTCTCCTTGTGAAATAACTAGCGCTATCAAATTCTCAGCAATCTTCCATCAATTAAAACTTAAATATTGCTTTATTACGCCGCTGAACTGAACTATCTTTACAAATATCGATTAAATTTCAATTTAAATTTCGGCTAGTAATGAAATATGATTTGATTATCTAATAAATACAAATTTATCAAAGCACATTCTATGACATTCAATCGGATTAAATTAGAAAATTTTTTGCTTTATAGTAATGTGTCATAAACGAATTAGACTACTATTTAAACAATTATTAATGACGAAATCTTCTATGAGAAAGATCGAAAGGAAGAACCTAAGGCTAATAATCAGGATAAGGACAAATCTGGAAATAAATGAGGAAGTACAAGAGGATGCAGTTAAAAATATAAAGCAAAGAAGAATGGGATGGTTAGAGCATATATGTAGGGCGGGACGTGGAGAAGCAATCTATGATACACGGGAATGAGAGCCGGGACTCAGACCAAGAGATTGAGTCGATCAGCTAAGTAATGACCTTAAGGCGGATAACTGGGAGAGACTAACTGGGAACAGGAAACGATGGAAGGAAGTCGCTAAAATGCTATGAGACGGGAAGAAGGAGGCTGAAAGGGGCTGATCCCCCCAACAAAAAAACAAGGATCTAGAGAACCTGTCAAGGGTGGCTCAGCCCCTCATGGGTGTAAAGGCCATTTTATTATTATTAATGATGAAATCTCTCAGCCATTCAGAAAACGTCTCCTGATAAACTGTTATTGCGAATAGCAAATTAGGGAATGACAATTATAGCGTCAATCATGTAAAAGTAGTACTATTGTACTATAAAGTACTATTGTAAACTATATATGTAAGCTATAAACTACTGAAATCCGATAGGAATTTATGCTATTTTAATTCATCACGGTTCTGGTCAGTTACGGAAATCCCCGTCAATCCGACAACGCTTATCATAGTCACATCTATCGGAAATCACTCCAATTCTCACAGCTCAAACGATTAGCCGAATGTATTCTATAAAGCTGTGCATGCGGAAGGAAATTTCAGCATTAATACGAATTGTCATCCATTATTCGCATTCGAAATGCTACATTATCCATTTAATATTGCCAATTATTCGCCAACTTCCACCAATCTAATA
This sequence comes from Labidoglobus nevermanni, assembly GCA_025447835.1. Classification (NCBI taxonomy): domain Eukaryota; kingdom Metazoa; phylum Arthropoda; class Insecta; order Coleoptera; family Staphylinidae; genus Labidoglobus; species Labidoglobus nevermanni. Next base: position 4,495 of record JAOEHK010003610.1, read on the forward strand.
CAAGTATTGTATTAAAATGTTGTCACAACTATAACTTCGAATTGAAACGTCGATCACCGAGTTACATTGAGGAAAATCATGCCCAACAGCTTTTCAATTTGAGCTTACATTTTCGTAATTGCCCTATCATATCGTAAATCGATATTATTTTGATTCTCAATGAATTATAAAGACTTTTAGCCTGCAAAAATGCTATATGCTATTATGCCTTATGGACACCAGGGCACGCAGGTATTGAGGGGAATCGGAGACCACTACCCCAATCCTCGGGACCTTACCTACATGTGGCATACTACGGTCACATAGAAGGAATTATATCAAGGCCTGCGAGTAGAGTTGTAAAATGGCCCACTAGCGGGAAACTGCTTCTAAAACCTTCAGCGCAAAGGACCAAAGGGCTCATGCTTATCTCAAAGGGAGAGATAAGGAAGGTAATAGGCCTTCTGACAAGACACTGTGTCTTCCATTATCACTTGTATAATTTGGGGATAGTGGACTCGTCCACCTGTACACATTAGGCACCGAATATGGGGGAGGAAATCCTTGACGGTCTCCTAAATTTCCACTGCGCCCCCAAGAGAGCTCCTGTCTTTCTTTAGGGTTATCTCAGACGACTCTCTTGGATACTAGATATGTCCTGCAGCACATTAGGCATTTTAGGCCGCAGTGCTTGCTCCCAAAAGCCCACACTCCCCAATAATGACTTTTAGTTCAATGGATAGCTCTGGTATTGCTATAACTCAACTTCCACTAGAGGGAATGAGTACTTTTCAATATTGACTACAAGCAATTGAATAAAGTGTGAAAAATATAGCTTTTAAGAAGTAGGAGTAGTAGGAGGAAACCGAGCAATTTAAAGATAAGAAATATGAATGAGTTCGCAGTGCATTTGATCGAAAAACAACATTGTTTATGTCTATTGAAATTGCTTCTGTGTGCAACCAGTGTGAAGAAAAACATAAGTGTGTGTTATGATATTGCGGAAATATATCATATCTAAAGGTTTCACTGTTCCTGTTTAGAGCTGCTTCGCAGTTGCCTGCAAAAACGCATTTATTGATACACACGTTGCACGTTTTACCACACATTTTCTTAAGAAAGCTTGCTTTGAAAGTCTGCTTGCTGAGCAGATTATCGACTAAATTTGGATCTAATTTCAAAGATTCTCTGGAGTTGCATCGCAACCTGTGGCTACTTCTAATAATCGTAACTTTGAATTGATGACTGCTATAAAATGAAGCAACAATAAAGTGCATATAATCCTCCAGCGTGATTATTTCTCCGAATATCTATGCGAGCATTGACTCTGAATTCATTCGCGTTGATTTTCATTTCCATTATAATTAAGAGATTTAATTAAGAACGCGAGTCAACCGTAAATTGAAATTGTGAAATTGCGTGTGTAAATTAGTGTGCTTGTAAGTGCTGATTATAATTAATGTTGCTCAGTATTTGCGCGAATAAATTCGTTCGATGTGAAAAAGAAAGTTTGCCAATGAACGGTAGAACGTTTTTCTCATTTTATTTTTCTATGCTCGACTCGAGTTGGCAAATGCTTCCCAATTTAGTTAATGCATCCAGACCTCTGCGTTTCTGCACTTTAATGATCACAAATATCGTTTTTAATAAGCAATATACATAAACTGGCACCCTTTCATATTGTGAATTTGGCAAAGTAAATCAAACATGCGACATGATTTAAGACGAAAGCGCTCTCGGCGTCTCGATGTCTTCAATATGTCATTTCAGCGGTTTTTTATCGGACTCAAGCATGTCTGACCTGCCGGCCCTAAACGTGCTCGCCGCTCATCGAAAAGGATAAGTGCCTGTCGTGCTTCTCGTCCTTCTTCCCCAATGCCCAATTCTGCAGCGAATCTCTTCGTATCGGTGCTGCATTCGTCGTGACCATTACACTTGAGAGCCGATATTAAGCAGGGCGAAAGAAACGGATTAGCTCCTTGCTCCCCAACGAAATAAATAAGAGTAACAAATATTTGCTTGCGTCAACCTTAGGTCGATTGTGCAATTTTATATTATTTATTTATTTTATAATGTTTATGCATACGCAACTTGTAAACCTGAACCTTGAATGTCATTGGATTGGAAGATTACACCAAATATTTTACTGAGGTTCCGTCCTCTCTACGAGGATATTCGGAGAGTCTGGGCGGATCTTGTGATAGGGAATGAGGAACTGGCATTTGGAGGGGGTAGGGCCATAGGGCCATGAGCTATACCATGGTTGACTGGTACAAGGATTGAAGGTTCTAAACACATTTGGAAAATTTTATGTTTTATTAATTGATTGCAATTCCGCAATAACAGTAGGGCAGATAGTTTTCGCATTTTTCAGTATCCGCTGGATAAATGCTGAAATTTATACTCTACTCGATATGAAAAATCCCTAGAACTTTCCACAAATCGTCACGATCGAAAAGAATGATGGGATTTTCTCGCAGATTAAATCTTGAGTTTGCATTAATTAAAACGCGATTTGATGGAAAAACCTTTTCCGGGAAGTGTGCGATAATGCAATTTTTGTCGAATTTCATTTTGATGAAAATCGACGTGGAGCAAAGTGTTTTAGCGTGTACCTAAATATTTTCTATAGTTAATACACTTGGAAATATAATAATAGTAAAGGCAAAGAATAGTATCGATTGTTATTTGTTGTTGTTGCAGGTGTACTTCACGTTGAATGCAGCCATCATGTCTGCATCTCTGCACGAGGATCTGCTCTTCATGCGAAGCAACAATTCCCTGCCTCGACATAGCAGCATTCTGGAGCCCAATACGTCATCGACCGGCGAGTGCTTAATCTGATTTCCATGTCACACTCTAATCCAGTGTTTCTTAAACTTTTTTCCATGACGACCCCATTTAAGGTCCACGATTGCTTCGCGACCCCATTTAATAACCACAATTTTTTCGCGACCCCAGGTGTTAAATATAAAAATTTGGAAGTACTCATTTGTGATGCTATTTTTAGAATTATTATCAATAATCATAAAATAGAATTTATTATAAAACAAACCTTTACAATTTTACATAAAGACAGCTATATTCATAGCATTCGAGAAACCTTCGCGACCCCAAAATTTGGCACCACGACCCCAAATGGGGTCGCGACCCACAGTTTAAGAAACACTGCTCTAATCCAATAATCTTGCGATCGATTCTTGCAGCTTCCTTCGTCTTCACGATACTCTTTTTGGCCATTTCCTCGCTGGGGATCGTCACCTCTCTCTCTCTTCTGCTTGGATTGTTCCTGGTAACTTCAAGCTCACTTTGTTTTCTTACAAACTGCCAACAAGGGTTCTAGGATAAACGATGGATGTTCCTGCCATGGGTGGCGACAATTATCTGTCTAATTAGCATCGATGTATCGCACTGTATCTACGTATTCATTGAGCATACGGTGAATATTCTTCTACTGCAGAGGAATTCCAAATCTTTATTTTCTCATTGATTTTCTCATCGATTATTTGCAAGAGGGGGCTAATTCACGAATAAAAATAAATAAATTCGTTATTAAATTCTGTTTTTCTTGTACATTTATAGCGGGCAGGTAAATATTGACACAATTAACCAAATACGCATTGTTTTCCACTCTAGCTGAAATTCAATCCAATGAGTTCAATTCTCCTCACGCTCGACTTCTTCCTCATGTTTCTGAACGTAAGTACATTACATTGAATGCAACAAAAAGGCATTCAATCTTCAATATCTCGTCAGCACTTCCCGCCTATTTGTAGCGCTTGGTTTCGTCTTTCTGTAGTTTCCGGTTTTTGCTGACAGCAAAGAGCTATTGCGTTACATTGATTGATAGATTGCTGAATGAGATAATGTTGATGAAAGCCAAAACTTGGAGTTCAATTTGCCGAAACAGCAACAATGACGCAATGTAATCAGGGCCGGGGTAACGCGCGTTCAGTGCGTGAAGTCGCACCCAGCCTTTCGGTCCAAGGTTGCGCCGGCCCTGAATATAATGCGAATGCAACCCCTTGATTACATGGCACATAATTGAATGTTATTGGATAAACATAACGAGCTTAATTCATCGCCGATTTCACGCTCGCTGCAGGTGTATGCCCTGCTCTGTGTGATATCCCAGTACCAGGAGTTGCGGGCGGGAAGAGGTCGCGTCGCAGACGATATTAATAGGGTAAGTGTAAGTCGCCTGAGCTGGTAATTAAATCAGCGCGCGTCCTCGTCGCCCTGCCAACCTTCTCGCGCTCATGGTCATGGCTCATTGGTACTTGACTTCAATCATTTTGCAGATTCCAAGTATTCATTATAGCACTCAGCCGTCAGCCACTAGCTTCCTTCGGCGGACGACCACCACCTGCAACGAGGCGCGCGCCTCTCCGACCGAGCAGAGTCCCACCGGAACTGGGCAGCACACCTCCCTGGGCACGGAAGAGCCCTCGCCCAATATGTACGCTCGTGGCCATCGCAAGTCCGTCAAGTTTCCGGACGATGAGAGTCCACCGCATAACGGCCGCACCCTGCTGGAAGTGTCCCCATGGACGATGGACATGGTCAAAGCGGCGTCGAGCAAACACCCGGATACGACACCTCTGATTGACCATGTCCTGGTCAGTACGACGCAGACTCGGATGGGGTGAATGCATCAGACGATTGCAGAATGGAGTTTTTGTGTAAATTCGTTGTTAATTGTTTATTAATCCTGTGCCTTAGAGCCCTCTACTGATAAGGTAAGCAATTGTGATGGAGAGACGGTTGCGGAATGTAGGAACTAGGGAAATAAGAACAATATACGCATATATCCTATTAGCAAGTGTTTTATTATAATACACAACCTAAGCCCAACCTAAAGTCGATGGTAAAAGCAAGAAAATGTTGAAAAACATAGGCGTCATCAACCATTGCAGATGCTGCAGACAGGAAAGCCAGTGGCATCTTAGCAGCTCAACAGATTGAGACGGGGATTTTCTAGACGTGAGTGGAATAATTCTTTGCATTTTCAAGGGAAGTGAGTAAAGACCGCTCATAAATTGCACCTTATTTGACAGAGATTTAAGGCAGGAAGGAAGATTTAAGCCAGAGAATCAAGATATTCTCGTGTATGTTTCTTTGTTGTGGTCTTTCCATATTACGATGTAATAGGAACTGCTAGTTTGAATTTGAATGCAAAATGGTGTCAAAGAGTCATACAAATAAACGCTGCCTAAAGCGCCGCCTGATGGCCAACGTATAAGAACTAACACCAAAACCACTCTCTGGATAGGGGCAAATGTACCTTTTTTCAATTCCTACCCATTTGCATGCTTCTACTGATCAAAATCGAGTCATATACACGTCTCAATCCAATCGCCAACTTTTAAAGCTCTCAAAGCTACAAAACTATGCGTATTTCAGAGAATATGATTGTTTAATGAAAAACGGTGTTTAAAATAAATTTCGACATTGAATCGGTCCAAAATGTTAGAAATATATTTCCTATAGTTGTAGCTTAGCAATGTTATCACTTTTTAATTGAAAATCTGATTGCACCAATAAGCGTTTGTATTTTTGAACGTCATATAAATTGGAATAAAACATTTCCATGCAATAAAAGTGCAGGAACTCGTTTTAATTGAGTATTATATTTTAGCAGTAAAAGGGTAGCATTAAATACAAACTAACGAATGACGAAACAACATTTAACGATCTAAAAAGAACAATTCAGAATGATACATTGCATGTACATTACCATTATTTGTTGTGGTTTCATATTAATCACGTAAAGCATTAATTAAATGAGCATCAATATAAATATTACGTAATTACATGTGCTAGCAAGTACAGTTAAAGTGCACTGCTGTAAAATATAGGAAACGTAATTAAAACTTAACGTACTGCGGAAACTCGTTTGTAAACCCATCATTAAGATGGTGACTAAGAAACGACAAGATAAATATCGATATGTTTTAAAAGATGAGAGCAATAAGAAGAAACACCGAAAATGAAAAGAAAAAACATTTAATCGCCATTCAAACGAATGAAAAAATATCAAAATATCATGATGTTGCGATTTTCATTTTGCCATTTAGTGCGTCAAAATTTCCAATCCCTAATTAACTGAAGACGGTATTGAAAAAGACCTCTTCAAACCCTGAGTAATGGAACGCAAATGGACACCGAGTTCTGCAATGTTATCACCGCCTTTAAATGTATAAATTGCTTAAAATGGCGAATACCACCTACATTCCTCCATTTTTAATGCCTTCAGGATAATAATAGATAATCGTTGATTTATTAGAAATTTCAAGCGATCATAATAATAACTGCTATAATATTGTAGTAATAACAACAATCGAATCATTTCTTTTGCAAAAATGCCGATTTTCTTAGGTCACTGCCTTTGTGGACATATTTAGGTCACTGTTATCAACGCAGAGACAGGAGGAGAAAGAATTGGCAATTGTCATGCTTACGTAAAAGTTTACGTTGTGAACCAATCTCTTCGACTATCATTTTAACAATTCTAAGCACTAAATAGGAAGTCTTACTATAATAGATGAGTTTGTAACTATATTTATTGAAAAACAAAAAAACAAAATGAATGTATGCTGCGATCTCTTCCTAAAATACAATTAATTCGATTGAAAATTAGAAAAACCTCATGGTTCGAAAGTTAATAGCGATCGACGATTGCTAACAGGTGGACGGGCAGATAAGCATATAGTAGTAAAGCCCAAGTAACGCTGGGTTCTCCATTAGTTACTTATAAACTCATATTGAAGGACTAGGAGCAATGTTATGGAAACAGCGCTGTTGCGAAAGGATTTTATTTATGCAAACAATATTCACATTATAGTAACCACTAGAAAATTGACAATTGCAACCAGCAAGCTTGCTTGGAGCGAAACAATATAAATTTCGCGACCAATTCAAGTTGCCTGAAATGAAATTGGAATTGTGTAGTAATTTCTATAGACTTTTGTAGCGATCTCATGACAATGCCACCTTCAGCGGCAGCGAATACAAATAAGAGAAGAAATGAGCGCGCAATCGATTTGTCTGCTAAACTAATGAAGGAAGATTGCTGCTCCAGCTTGCGGTTCGGTGGCGAACAAAACGGAAGCGCTATTCTCGCTCATGTTCAGCGGAAGGTAGAATTTCTCGCGCAGCATAGCGATGTATTCCTGCAGACGAGTGCGATCGAGCAATGCGACCATGCAGCCACCCCAGCCCGCTCCAGTAAGACGCGCTCCGAATGTGTGCGCCCTGGACAATTCGACGAGTCGATCCAATTGCGGATGGCTGCACTCGTACAAGTCGCGAAGACTGTTATGGCTTGCGGTCATCAGGTTGCCCAACGCCATCAATGTCGAGTCCCCGCTCGTCGAAGAGTTCCGGCACTCGAGGTGGAATTGTTGCACTCGCTGGGCTTCTGCAAACGCAACAACCTTAGACTCCTTAAATTTGGGTATCGGACAACAAACCTTGATACACATGAGTGGCTCGTTGAAATAATCGGAACGTATCCAAGTGCTTCGTGTTCTCGGTGAACGACGCGCGCTCCAGGTCGTCGCTGCTCGTCTCCAGAATGCCCAGAATCTCAGTCTTCGAATACGCTTCCTCGTGCAGGCTTCTAGCCACCATCCCCGTCATTGCTTTCAAATCAGCATTTAGCATCGATTGCACTTCACCCAGTTTCTTTACTTTCCTCCATTCCAAACCATTTTTCTTCGCTAAAATCTATCAAACAACGTCAAACTACACATTTTAATCATTCAGCAGGTGAAGTTAGCGAAAAGTTGTTGTTCGGGTGAAAAGCAGGACATTACCTGAGCAGCCAGACGACATTCGACCACTCGGCAATTGTAGTCGGCCGTAGAGGCCTTGTTGAGCTCCACCAAGCTGTGGGCGATGACGAAAACCGCACTCTGAGGCAGCTGCACGTCCTCCGAGCGCAGAGGATCGAATTCTATCAACTTCGCACAACCTATCGACATGAACCAAACATCATTAATGATAACATCATCTTGTCGAAACTTGTTAGTTGTTTATGAAAGTTGCTGAGAGTTTCCAGCAGTTTATGAACTCATATTGCATTTTTGAGTATTTTTCTCCACTCCTGACACTTGAGCACTGGAGAATTATACGTTTGAGTACAATCAAAGTACTACTTGACTTGAATCCTGTTAGAATTCACTCTCAAATACTGATAAACAAGTTGTTTAGTTGAAAGTTTTAGCAAATTGCTGGCAAATCAAAGTCGCTATCTTTGGAGCGGAAGTTCTTTTGATTCATTTGTGAAATCACGGAATTTGAATAGTTTTGAATGCACAATTGCGTCGCAATGTGGTTGGAATCCCTAAGGAATCTCGCATGGGTGGAAAAATGAGTTTCGCACATCGTCTGCCGGAGCCTGACGCTGGCAAATTGTCCGTGAGATCTTAGCATGCCACTTTATTCCCAAGCGTATGCTCCGGGGACGCAAGTTTGTGACCTAATTGCATTCATGAAAGCATTCTGCGCCATGAAATTGAATTAGCATTGGGAAATACGTGCTGGAGCCACGCGCGCGAATTTCTAGCACCGGCAACCAATTACCATGCATGCGTAAACACACATAAAACTTCCAAATATCTTCTACTGCAGCCTCGTAATTAATTGCCGCAGACGCGCGAATTAATCTCTGTACTCGTGTCCATTCATATTCATTATCATGTTGTTCAGCAATAAGGGCACTCTACTTTTTGAAAGCAGTCTAATACTCATCATTTCCTAGTAAATACTCTAAGCAATGAATTCAATAAATGAAAAGCGAGACGCGGCAAGAATCTTCATTAATTATAATTTGTGCCAGATTGAATGGATCGTGGAAAATTGAGGCAGAATATAAAGTGAATGTCATATAAGTTCAAAGTGTTTCATTTTCCCAGCGTGTTTGTTCTTTGCGCGACATAAAAGCGCAACGGCATTGTAGAGGGATGTTATCCAAGCAAACATTTTTGCACGCAATTTTCTTAAGCAAATGATGAAATAGCAAGAGATAAATCACAACCGTAGTAAAAAAAATACGTCATGATTATGACAATGCAAATCATATTGGAAATTATCCATAGTTTTAAAACGAATGACAAGTAAATAGTGAATGTTAGTAGTGGACGCATTTAATTAATGATCCACCTACAATAAAATATTGGATCGTGATTCTGATTTATGTAACTTCATAAGCTTTGACACTGAATCATTCATCATTGCGTTGCGTACGTTTGTGAATTTACAAGCATTTATTCTAATTATCTCCATATTGCAATTATTTTCGAAACATTTGCGCATTGTCATAATGATAGTGCTTTAATTAAGTATTCTTAAAAGTACATTCACAATTTCCGTTTTCTCTATATACAGTAGAAGCTCCTTATTCCCTCAGCAACTTTCAGTTCTCTAGCATGTGGTTGCCAATAAAGAGGAAAATGAAATGTCATTCAAAAGCGATTGAAACTTGGTTGATAACGTTTTCATAATGCTTCTCCACGCAGGGGATGCAATAAAGGTCAATGCATTGAATAATGCCATCAAATGCGATTGGGGGTCGGGGTGATGAGGAAGTAAGTCGCAATTTATCGCAACGACGATGACCTATGATGTATATCTTTACGATCGACGATAGATGGATGCCAGATCCATAAACTTGTCGCTCCCTCTCGCATAGCAATCGCAAAAAGATGAAGAAATCTAAAAGCGCACTTCGCAACAGAGTCGCATTCGTTCATAAGCGTTTGCCTCCTCTAGGACTCAATGGATTTGCGCTTTCGTTCGACTGGTACAAGCGCAAGAATTGATGCCGCACACATTGTCAATCTCCACATATTTGCAGGGTGCTTACTCTTGCTCGCCAGCAGCGCAATCGCCTGATCCATGCCGCCCCCTTGAGTGCCAATGTAGCGCTCACATTTCGCACAAATTGACGCCATTTCTTCGCGACTCAATTCAACCTGAAAGCAAAACGATCAACACCTCAAATCCATATTAAAAGCACGCTCAAGAACAATGTAATTCACATTAATATTTAGCTCAACTAGTCTCTAAAGCACAGTTTCTCAAAGCGGGTGCCGCGGCACCCTGGGGTGCCGCGAGCATCCCTCAGGGGTGCCGCGGGGTGCCGCG
>JAOEHK010003621.1:0-14613 GCA_025447835.1 Labidoglobus nevermanni
CGTGATCTTGGAGTTGAAATGGTCAAAGACATAATAAGCAAGGTAGCGGACTCCCACCAAAAAAGACTCGAAAAACATATCAACGAAGAGGCCTCCAGACTCCTGATGTCCAGATTCACCTCTCGGCGACTCAAACGAACTAAACCATTTGAGCTAACAACATCTCACTAGGGTAATTCAATGGAATTAACCTAATACGCAAACAGTAATCTAGTAAAATAATAGAGAGAAAAAAACAGATTGTTATCTCCAAGGAAATAGTCTCTGTAAAATTTATAATAAAATATATATATATATTATATTATACAGTCTAACTCGGTTATAGCGAGCCCTGCATTTACCGAGGAAAACGGACATATTTGGTTGGTTCAATGTTATTTATATGGGAGTAAAACTCGTTTTTTACGAGGAAACCCCGGTTTTAGCGAGTTAGTTCCTGGGTCTAGTAAAATTTTGATTTGAATTCCTGTCTCCGCTTAGTAGAAGAAAGTTAGTGATGAGTCCACAAACGGTTATTCTGAATTCTGTAATCGTACGAACATACTGCACATTTGTCGAATGTTATTATGCGATATCAAAACGTAAAGATTTATCAATTGACGATATTGTATCTGAAATTCAAGCAAGAGGAACTGAAAAAACGAATGAAGCTAACGATAATGAGGAGTATGAACAATAACAAGCTGAACCGCTACTAACATCATCAATGGCTTTTGAATGCGCAGAGAAACTTCAGGCTTTTTTTGAAATGAGAAGTGCAAATAAAGATGTTTTTCGAGCCATAAGTCCGAAGAACAATGATATAAGAAAGATATAATGAAAGAGTTCAAAGCAAACTAACAAATTTCTTTTGCAATGTACAGAAATGAAAAATAAATACTTTGTACGCAATTATGTACGTATTTTTATGATTTTTTTCACCAACCCGGTTTTTACGAGCAAATCTCACGGTTCCTTCGTGCTCGTTATAACCGAGTTCGACTGTATTATAATTCCTTGTTTGACTACCGCCATTTTCGTACAAGTTGCCGACTTGCTGAGGCGATAATTGCGAAATGGATGGCGGCGATTGGAAACTGATTGCCAATTCATCGCTCATTCTTATGATGCATGCGCATGCGCCCCAGTTGGCGATCCGCTGGCAAATGAAGAACATCTTGCAGGTAGTTCAGGCGAATGCGGCTATTTCTCAAGCTTTCTCTCGCTGGTCCACAGCCACGCCGCAGCATCTCGAGCTGAGCGGGGCGCAAATATCATTGCTCAGCAACGCGTCATTCTCGGTCCGCTTCACTTTTCAGCGCTTTTGCGATTCCCTAAGGCGTGCACGATCGCACGAGATGAAACCGGTTGATCATTGCGATTCTGTGATTCCTAGCAGTTTGAGCATGGATGGAAATTGTCCGAGTGAGTAATAAATGTCGTTCATCACGCATGCGCTGAGAAGAAATTGAGCAGAAGTTCTCGCACAAGCAGCTGCAATGATTGAAACGCTCTTTTCTATGGGGATCGCTTCGAGTTCGCTACAGCGAATGATTGATGGGTCTCTGCGTATCTTTCTAAATAGGAGAACATAGATGGCTGCTCCCAGCTGTGCCAGGCAACCTCAAGTACGCATTAGAAGATGTTTACGATGCGTTTTCTCATATAAATCAGATTACGACTTGATATTAATGTGGAGAAATGTTTACGAATTAGTTGAAGTATTTATTTTCTTCTCGAACCTTGTTCAGGGATAGAAGGAGAATAAGTGGATCGATACTGCAGAAGAATAACAATCTGATGAACGCTGCAATCAACGAACTCACGAAACTGAGACGTCTCGGGAACAATCAGAGCAAACGTCCGTCTCCTCGTCGACGAGCGCACATTTCATAACAGTACAAGAAGTGCAGCTGGAGGAGGTCGCCATCGAGATGGCGTGCGTTTGGAAAACGACTCGCAGCTTAGGCTGCGGTGCAGATCTGCGAACTCGTTTCTTGGGTTCCCGCGCTGTTTGCGCCGCGCTTATCTGCGTACGCATCGAATGAAGAATGGCCCAAGGGGCTTTCTGCAGAACGCTACGAAATCCAATCAAATGTGATGATATTCGCACACGGCGTGCGTCAGATAAGACGCGACAATTTTTATAAATCACCCAACAACTTATTTGCAGTACTCTAGCGGAAATTTCCAAAAGTTGTTGTTTATTTATTCGCAATTCGATGAAATTTTGTTGAAAGTCAAGATGTAATAAATTACTAAACTTCTTATGTAATAAATACAGTTGTGAATTTATGACAGACATTTATTGTGGGCTGTTCAGATCGAATTGTTTATGAAGGGGGAAGAGGGGGGTGTAGAAGGTGTGGCCCGCACTGAGTTGCACATTTAGAGGGCGGCAAAATGTAATAATTGGTATAACAGAATTCATTGGTGGAACGTGCCAGATCCCGTACCCGTAGACCAGTGTTTCTCAAACATATTTGACCTGCGGCACCCCAAAGCCATAAAGCTACAATTCACGGCACCCTTCAAAGTCAAGGCACAACGGACAAGCACGGGGAATGCCCGTGAATTTCTCGAGCTTCTATTTCCGGGAATTTGAAGTTAACAGCTATCTTTTTTTCGTTTTCTTATCGAAAAATTATTCATCATGTTGAAAGACATCGTATCATTATATTGGAATTCGTTTCAAATGACGGAAACCAAGAAATGTCAACAATTGAGACATTCAACAATGAAATACATATTTATATTTAAACTTATAATCTTTATGGAGAATAAGAATTAATACATTCGCAATTTGTTCAGTTTGTGTTTTATTATTTTTGAAAAAAAAAACCTTAAAATCAAATTTCAAAATAATATTTTCTAATTTTCATGATTAGAGATTAGAAATGGCCAAAGATTTATTATTTACTTAAGACTCTTAATATTTTTACTAAATCAACAGCAACAAGAATCGTGAAAAGAAACGACGAAGATTGTAGACGATGAAAATACCATCAAATTGGCCTTTAATAAATATTTTATTCTTCTTTCTTCTTGTATAGATTCGTATTACAAGATATTTTTTTAAGGTACTTTGATCCAATTTTGATCCCATATTCGGAAGATTTCCAGAAGAATTTGTTGACAATAATCAAAGAAGTTGGTATGACTACCAGGCAGAGTTTCGATCTTATAACACACAAAATAATTGTTCGTCAAATGATCGACGATCGCTATTTTTGAAGCAAAATTTGAATGAAACTACAAATATTTGACTCTTATCTTATACAATAGTAAATTAAGTAGTGCATATTCATATTCTCTGGTCTGAAGACGGATTCGCCAGCTAAACAGAGAAATCTGGCACCAACCGCCGTAAACTGAGGGTAACCTGTATATCAAAAAGAAAATGCCCACTAAGTTGTGAAATTTCTATGCAAAATCAATAACTAAAGTTGTGACTTTGGATTGTAGTAAAGATGGATTGCACATAGAAATGCATCAAATGTGCAGACTGCTTATCAGAACCAAGCGGCAGTTGATAAAGAAGCAATTGCAACAATGGGCGCATTCATTCTGCTTATCGCCAAATGGAGACCCAAGTGATAAAGAGCGATAAAGCACATTAAAATGGAAATAAATCAACAACTGCATGCGAAATGGTCAACAAGCACTTTGGGAAATTTGCACAAATTGCGTAAATATTGACAAACAGATATTATTCATCCTGCTAAATTACCAAAAATGGAAAACAAATTTTATTCCACATTCGATTCATAGAAAACTTTTAAAAAAATTCGAACAAATACGAAATGAGCCGAATGTTGAACAAGAGCGGGATATTTAAATTATTAGCATAATATGAGGTTTATTAACAATCGAAAACTCCTCATTTCATTAACAAATCGAAGGTAAATCAAATTAGGATCTATCGGATGATGAAAAAGTCATCATTATTGACTAAGTTACGCATATTTTAGTCGTTTCTTTTGATTGTGAGGTTTTGGGTGTAAAATCTACGATTCTGCCGTGTAAATCGAGGAAGAGGTGTTTGTCGAGTAACATTCTGAAGTAGCTGTCAAGTGCAAATAGACAAATGAAAGCAATGATGATATGTGGTTTTAAGCTCGTTCTCAAGTGACAATCGTCAAATTGTTGTATCCCGGATGAGATTCATTAACGAGCGGTTCAACATAAAGCATTGTGAATAAATGCAGCTTCATCTCTATCCGCAGCAGCCAGATGCCTCGCATTCCTTAACGACAACGAACACCAACGCCATCTACATTTAGCTACTTCCCAATCAACTCTCTGCTTGATCATTTCGATCTCTTGCAATTGCTACTCCAATAATTATTTCAAACTCAATCAACGAGTCGCAGCAAAAAAAATCTGAAAATTAAGGTTAATTATCGATATTTCAGTGCCGTTTGTTAAGGAAAATGATGTTTTCCCATTTTTTATCCCCTTATAGTTGTCCCAGGAGTACACGGAACATGTCCAATATTTCATTTCCATCGAATTAATTGTATTTTAGGCGTAAATCAAGAACATACAAATGTATCTAGATGAATATTTAAAAATTCTAATAATGAATATATTAGGGGAACATTGGGTTAGATGTCATTCTTATCAATGTTGTAACGTTACAACGGGACGAACCTACCCTAACCGAACTGATTTATTAAAACACAGCTACACCTTGTATACTTTTGAATTTCATAACAATTTCATTCTATCAATCAATAAGTTGATAGATTATTCAACAAATTGTTGTCTCTGCTTGATCATTTCGATCTCCTGCAATTGCTACTCCAATAATTATTTCAAACTCAATGAACGAGTCGCAGCAAAAAAAATCTGAAAATTAAGGTTAATTATCGATATTTCAGTGCCGTTTGTTAAGGAAAATGATGTTTTCCCATTTTTTATCCCCTTATAGTTGTCCCAGGAGTACACGGAACATGTCCAATATTTCATTTCCATCGAATTAATTGTATTTTAGGCGTAAATCAAGAACATACAAATGTATCTAGATGAATATTTAAAAATTCTAATAATGAATATATTAGGGGAACATTGGGTTAGATGTCATTCTTATCAATGTTGTAACGTTACAACGGGACGAACCTACCCTAACCGAACTGATTTATTAAAACACAGCTACACCTTGTATACTTTTGAATTTCATAACAATTTCATTCTATCAATCAATAAGTTGATAGATTATTCAACAAATTGTTGTTGTTGTTTTGTTGGAGGGCGTGTACAACCAAGCAGCACTTAGGCCTTGCTATTTGGGCCCATTTTACATCCTCCTTTAAGGGCCAATTAGTTATTAGGAAAGAAAGAAAGGATTGGGGTTTTTAAGGGTGCCATTTCTCTGTCTACTGACCGCTCAGTAGTCGGTAAAATTATTAATTTCGATCATTATTAGGGTAATTAACTGTTCCGAAGGCAAATAACTGATTAATGAAAATGTTCGAGCAAATTCAGTGTATGAATTGATAGATTGCAAATGTTTGAATGTGGGCGTGGCAATTGAGATGAGCAACGAAGTAAGATGAGTAGAGAGCTCGTCTAAGCCGTCAATTAGCGCAACGAATTGATGGTGTTCATCCTTTCACCAGGCCGCCCAGCCGAAAGCCGAAGAGG
The DNA here is from genome assembly GCA_025447835.1 of Labidoglobus nevermanni. Lineage (NCBI taxonomy): Eukaryota > Metazoa > Arthropoda > Insecta > Coleoptera > Staphylinidae > Labidoglobus > Labidoglobus nevermanni. The sequence goes on from JAOEHK010003621.1 coordinate 5,626, forward strand.
AGTGAGACAATTAAGCGAGTGCGCATAAACAATGCAGAATTTGACGCAAACTGAAAGCCTGCGCACAGCGAACGCAAGCGACTTCCCTAGAGAACTTTTGCGCGGAATATGGCATAATGGCAAATGGACCGTTTGAGCGCGTCTCGCTTGCGGTCGCCTAGCAATGCAGACGTCTCCTTCTTGTGCGTCTCTTTGCATTTCGCGTCGGCGCACATCGCTCCACATCGGCGAGAATGCGCGTATGCACGTATAGACGCGATCATTATGCTAATAAAACTAATTAATATTTCATTATCGCTCCCGCGTCAGCCGTTCACTCGCCTGGTTGCGCAACAAGTAAGGCGAGGCCATTTTCCTCTTCGCGCGCATTGTCTGCGCACAATTAATTACGAAGAACGACATAGAGCCGCATTGAATACCTAATAAATGGATTAATGACTGTCGCAATCAGCATTCTCACACATCTCACACTTTGCAACGCTACTTGTTGGAAAGATCACGCTAAATTGGAAGGGATTTGCAAACACAAATTGAGGAAATCTACGCTTAATCCAAGGAAATATTCTCTACATATCAAGTTTTACTAAAGTATCAATAGTAATTAATAGTAATCGAAAGAACGTCGCTAAATGCACTCATTTCTAATTTTTACTGTTTTCTATATGAAATAACTAGGCGATTAAGCAATTTCTAACCCATTAGGAATAAGTAGACATGTTACATTCAACCGTTTCCTAAAAAAAATTATGGCTTATAATCTGAGCCATATCGATGATAAAAGGAAATTTTGACACAATCTCAAACAGGAATTTATGATTCGTGCTGAAATTTAGGTATCTAGGTAACAGAAATTACTTAAGTAACCGAAATATTCTCAATTTACAGATATTTACATTTTTCTCGAAAGAAATAGTCTCCAAATGTGCTCATTCCTGTTTTCTATGTTTTTTTTACATAATATCACTAAGTGATTAAGCAATTCCTAATCAATTGGGAAAAAGTAGACATGTTACATTCAACCGTGTCCTAAAAAAATAATTATGGGTTAAAATATGAACCATATCGATGATAAAAGGAAATTTTGACACAATCTCAAACAGGAATTTATGTTTAGTGCTCAAATTTAGGTATTTAGATAAGAGAAATTACTTAAGTAACGGAAATATTCTCAATTTACAGATATCTACATTTTTCTCGAAAGAAATAGTTTCCAAATGCGCTCATTCCTCTTTTCTAAAATTTTTTTTACATAATAACACTAAGTGATTAATCAATTCCTAATCAATTGGGAAAAAGTGGACATGTTATATTCAACCGTTTCATAAAAAAATAATTATGAATTATAATCTGAGCCATATCGATGATAAAAGGAAATTTTGACACAATCTCAAACAGGAATTTATGATTCGTGCTTAAATTTAGGTATCTAGATAACAGAAATTACTTAAGTAACCGAAATATTCTCAATTTACAGTATCTGCATTTTTCTCGAAAGAAATAGTCTCCAAATGTGCTCATTCCTGTTTTCTACGATTTTTTTATATAATATCACTAACTATTAAGCAATTCCTAATCAATTGGGAAAAAGTAGACATGTTACGTTCAACCGTTTCCTAAAAAAATAATTATGGATTATAATCTGAGCCATATCGATGATAAAAGAAAATTTTGATACAATCTCAAACAGGAATTTGTGATTAGTGCTCAAATTTAGGTATCTAGGTAACAGAAATTACTTAAGTAACCGAAATATTTTCAATTTACAGATACCTACATTTTTTCGAAAGAAATAGTCTCCAAATCTGATTATTTCTGTTTTGTACATAAAATCACTGAGTGATTCAGCAATTCCTAATCCATTGGGAAGAAGGAGACATGTTACTTACAACCGTTTCCTAAAAAATTAATTATGGGTTAAAATATGAACCATATTGATGATAAAAGGAAATTTTGAGAAGATCCCAAACAGGAATTTAATATTAGTGCTCAAATTTAGGTATCTATATAACCAAAAATCCTTAAGGAACCTAAATTATCTCAATTTACAGAAATCCAAATTTTATCGAAAAAAATAGACTGCAAATGTGCTCATTCCTCATTTCTACATAAAATCACTAGATGATTAAGCAATTCCTAATCCATTGGGACTAAGTAGGCATGCTACAATTCAGGGTTTCCTAAGAAATAAACTATGAATAACTGGACCTTCAAGTTATTAGTAAAAATATTAGCCATATAGACCATATAAAGATATTTTGACACAATCTCAAAACACGAATTTATGAGTTAAATAAATTTATGATGTTGGTATCTGGAAATCCAGCAATAGTTTAGGAACTGAAATATGCTCAATCGACAGGAATTTTTACTCTTAATCGAAAGAAATAGTCTCTTAACTTGCTTATTTCTGTTTTCTACATAATCCCAACACCAACACAACAATTGCTGAGCCATATTAATCAGTTAAGTGATGTGAAAACGCTGAATGTATAACATTTAGTGAAGTAGCGTGGTTGCCGCCCCCTAAATAAATTATTGCCATGTGAAATTTGCTCCATTTCTAAAAAGTTACCTTTATTATTACTTGTGCAACTATAATTGACAGTATTTACAACCAAGGAATACTCCTCATACCGATTATCAACATTTTGTCGCCCTCTTAATGTGCCACCCACCCCCAAGGCTATGCTACTGCATTTAACCAATGATAAATCAGTGCAGCGCATTGAATTAATGCAATCGCATTCCTGCCGCAATTAGTCGCGATATAAAATGATCGATTACGTATTCATTGCGTAATATACGAAATGGCGCCAGGATAAACAAGGTATCAGACTTGTCTCGTCGACAGATTGCCAATGGAAGTAATCAATCACATGACACGAACCAAATCAACGAACACGAATTGTCAATTCGCCACAATTAATTCCCAATTAAAGGCAATTTAACCACTCGTCCATCATTAAAAAATAAAGAGAAAAATCTCCTTGGACAAACGTAAACTTTGTGCCTAATTGGTTGCCTAATGTTTAACATTAATGTCATCTTCAGAATCCCTCTGCTGTCCTTATTTTCTCGATCATCAGTTCACAAAGGCCACTGTTACGACAGATACAATTGATTATTCAATAGACAAAGACCCGTCATGGCTCGCTTTTGAGCTGAGCGAAAGAGATGGGCAATGACTCAGCACCTTCGTAATTGTTTCGGAATTTGCGCAAACGTTCTCTTCTCTTGCCTCAATCCCGTTAATTAATTAATTAGCAATGCAGTGCAGCTGCGCGGCGCAGAAACAATGCGTTGTAGATCATCATCTCGTACCAATTAATTGGACATTTCGCATCATCTCGCCGTGCGTTCTCAGGTAGCAGGCAACACGCACATCACATGATAAATTCAGCCTAAACATGGATGCGATCTGAATTCATTATGCAGCAGATAGAGTAGTTAAGGTCAATCTTCGAATACCTAAGACAAACTGCCAATAGCACTCACAATAACAGACAAATTGATCCAAATTCCATTCAAAAGAGAAAAGAATGCAGATTACAATTACAAGAACAAGACATTAAACAGAATCGGAAAAATTCTAGACGATAAAATCAGATAACAGAAGATAAAAAATTAGAAGGCAATTGGTTGCTTCAGAAATGTTAGGAGAATGTTAATTGGATGACGATAAATTAAGCTGAGCGAGAGAGAAGAATGAGAAATGATTTTGAAATATTGCGTTCATCTATAAAGGCCTTAATTAAGAAAATTGTATCTTTTTTATCTAATTAATATATTCCAATTTTTGCAATAAGATTTCTTGGAAATAAGCAACTTGTAACAGCGAACTGCTAACAATCTAGTTCGGTTTTTCCTTGTTTTATTCGGATTGTGGGAACTAATTCCGCGCCATTTTTATGCGCATTAATTAATTTGCTACCTGCATATCGCATATGCAAATACAAATCCTCGCCTGAGATTTCACTCCACTTGCTACATTGCTCCTTGTTTTCTCTTGTTCTTCATACATAAATTGGAAATCGTTCATAAATTTACAAATTGAAACCCAATCATTTTGAAACTTTTTGCAAATGAACGCCTCAAACAGGAAATTAACGGTTGCATTATTTAAAATAGACCATCGTCACTATTCGCATAATTACTTCTGATTAACTTGTATATTAATCATTGAACCAATTCCCGCCTTTTTCACTGCAGACACCTTTTCTAACCTCTTTAATAAATAACGAATCAATAATATTTTTGCTCGTTTTCGGTCATTTAACGACTATAGATTTACAACTATAACGCTCTGTCGGGGATTGAACCCAAACACTTATTTCAGGCAGTTAATTATCTTGTAATGTACTTATGCTAAGCGTGCGAATTTAGAGAATTATTTTTTGTGCATCTGAAACACGCTGAAACACCTCGAAAAGCGCAAGTTATTATGTTTGAATAAATTCAGAGTAGACGCAAAGGCTTATTCCACGTGGAGTGCGTGGAGAAAGCGATAATAAGCGAACAGTTTAACTTGTAGATGAAAATTTATGGCTGCACTGCAGTTCCATAATTTAGTTTCAATCATGCATATGCGCAGGCGTGTAAAATATTACAGAATCGCAAACGATATCTCATTGCCTCTGCCATTTTCGCAAACGTCCATAAATCTGAACTATTAATCAAATTTACACTGCATTTCTAATCTCATTCCATATTATTTCCGTCATATTTTCCAAGGATTAGATATAACACATTGTTTACGATTTGATTGCAATTATACGCCCTTTGCTTACCTCCTGATATCGAAATTTTCAAATTCTGGGTTAAGTTACGTGTAAAACACGAATTATATTAATAGTTACGATGGCTAAAATACAAATAATTCGATCGAAATGGAAAATTGAGCATGTTCTGTGTACTCCTGGGACAATGACAACGGGAAGAATGTCTCTATCCATTGCCGAGTAAGATTGGACAGATTGGAATATTACAAATATTAGAAAAACCTCATGGTTGGAAAATTATAGCGAAATAACCTTCATTTTCTATTACAAATATTTGGTGTTACTCGAGTACCTAGATAGAAACGTATTGTAATAACACCTAGACAACGCTGTGTCTTCCACTAGTCTATATACACTAAGACCCCGTTTTACGCTCAGGATACGTTCCAGCACAGCTGAGCGTTAAACGGGATCATTTTAACATGTAAGCCATAGGGATAGGGGAACCTCGGATACAAAATCAATGAAAAATTCTAATGTTTCATCATCTAAGCATGACTCTTCATCAAGCTTTATAGCTCCTATCAGAGCATATCATTTGCGACAAACTGATCCATAATTTCTGTTACAGTCGCTAAACCAGTATTTAGTAATTCTGTGGATATTTCTCTTTGCTCTTCACTAGAATCGCCATGTTCAATAGTTTCGTATTTTCATCTACTTATTACTTAAATTCCTCCTTCGAAAGACTTTCTGTGTCTTGTGAAATTTCTTTGTGGTCATCCACATTTGCTCCATCTAAGCCAATTTGGACGATTTCCTTCATATCAACAGAAGAGTTCCTATTGTCCTCCTATCTGCTTAGATCTGGGCATATGTTTTTCAAAGCTCCTGTAAAACACTCTTGTGTTACTTCATACCAGAAAGACTTGTGTTCTATTGCATCTATGAGATTATACTTCTTTCAAAAACCTCTTATTGTTTGTTTAATAATTCTCGGCAAGTTTGGATACTGCAGCGAACAAGCAAAACAAATGAATGATTAAGAAATTTTAAAATATTCTCCATACTCTATGCAACTTTATGTGAATGGTCTTGACCAAATAAAAGAGCGTTAAAGCGTAACAGCGTTAAACGGGGCAGCGTAAAGCGGGGTCTTAGTGTATATAGAAATGAATGTATGTCCGTCTGTATGTATGGTATCTCCTCCTAAAATACAAATAAGTCGATCATAGTGAAAAATTGAGCATGTTCTGTGTATTCCTGGGACAACGACAAGGGGGAGAAAATTTTGGAAAAACCTCATGGTTCGAAAGTTATAGTGAAAAAACAACACTGACATGACAAACAGCACTGCAATAGGGATCGACGTCGGTCGTCTGCGCATGCGTCTCCGTCCGTTATCAAGCATCGCTTGTGTACCGAACTAATGCAAACAGGAATGAATTTTCCATGCCATATCAAGTAGTATACAATATACAGTATACCTTGGATGAATTTTGGGACACCCTTTAGTAGTAAAACCCAAGCAACGCTGGGTACTCCATTAGTTTGGCCAAAATGGCCAATAAACGCGAATCGCATCGAGCAGTTGAGCAGAATGTGCGCCGCAAGCAAAAATCCTGTCGACTTGAATCGAAAGGAAGCAAGGCGCGCGCGATTCCAAGAAAAACGGCTAGAAAATGTGTTCAATGCTCAAGCGTCTCGACGGAAATTGACGCGCCATATGCAAATACGACACCACCAAAGTTGCACGCAGCCGCAAAGGCAAACAAGCGCAAGAATGCTCCATCGAGCATCGAAAATCTGCATGAAAATCGGCTCGGAATGTGAATGACGCGGCAAAAAGGGCGATTCCGCCCACGAGCCAGCTCTCCTATTCGCAGCTATCTTATCGGAAACGCAGATACACCTTCAATGCGAAGCTAGGCACGAGAGAACACGAAGAAAAAGAGAGCGAGAATGGTCTGCCGGCGACTTGCACGCTCCATCGACCGGCGTCTTGCCGAGCCCGACGTTTTCAGCACGCGTAATAGCCGGCCGTGAGGTATACCTGTAGTCGCCGGCCTACCTGTACTCGGCGCGCCTCATGACGGACACGGATGGACCACCGCTCGTCCGGCTGGCGTGCATGCGGCCAGCGTCCCATTTCAGTCAGGTAAAGCAAGCGGAGGCAACTGGTAATACCAGCTACGGAGAGCTGCTCGCCCAACCCAAGCGCGTCTGGCTCGCCTCGGGCCATGCATGTAAATGCGCCGAAGACCAGCTCGAAATTCGTCGTAGAGTCTGCCCGCACGCGGATTACCTTCGCCGCAAATTGAAAAAAGCTGTCAGAGGACGCCAAGCGGAAACACCCCGTATGCGAAAGCTGCCAGCCGTTAAACTACATCCCTCGCCCGACAACGCCAGTACCTTCATCCATGCCATATGGTACCGCGGTTCCCCTTGCTGCCAGTGGCGAGTTCGCGTGAAAAGCGACAGCGGTCCCCTTTTGATGGCGCCGCTGAGGGCCGCTCTTTAATAGGCCTATTGTTTAGCCGAACGCCAGGACATGACTGCACAACATACACCAAATAGATGCATGGATACCGCGGATTCAGAGGTGCACCGGAAGCTATTCATTGACTTTGCTTCTTTTTCTTCTCCGCTACTACCTAAGAGAACAAGCCAAACTAATTTAGAGACCTATTAGAGCCCTAAGATGTTCGATGTTTTCAACCCTACTCGGATACTGCCTTAAGTGTAATTCTTCAGCAAAACCGTTGGAGAACCTTCAGGTGTGCCCGTAGGCAAAGAAACGCAGCCGACTTCATCGAGCGGCATAAAGCAAGATGGCTACCGCGCATTTGAAGAGCGACTCCAGGTGTGCGTGGATCGGCGAGGCATGCCACTTACCACGAGCTGGGTGGGCAAGGATGAGCAACGAGCACGCGCAGAATGCTATAATCCAAGAGTAATCCTTCCGGCTGCGATCGGCGCTATGCGTAATCCACATTTTCGCTTAACTGCCCACATGGGGCTCACACATTTCCATCAACCACCTCACAGCCGAAGAATGTCCAACGGCACCAAAGTGGCAAAGTGGCCGTGGAGGCCTCGGAACTCCTCGATATTAATGCCAAAGGCGGACGCTACATGAACATTGTTTCGGGACGCGATGGAATGTCCTGGTCATCGAATGGCGTCTAGGGGCGCGCGCGCGCATCGGGTGAGCTAATCAAGCGCGCGATCTGAACTTGCTGATAACGCTGATTCGAATCAAATCGCAACGGCCGCTGCTCAACGAAAGGACGCGACGCGCACCTAACGATTGCACTCACTCGACTCAGGCGGTGGGTACCAGCGCCGAAGAACTTTAGGTAGGGGGCACCCATCTTGCCTGGGCTTGCCGAGCAGCTTTTGTTGATGCTCGCCATTGACGAACCAAAAGCAGCAGCTTGCAATACTCACCAACATGGCTGACAGTGTTCTGCTTCTTTCAACTCTCTTTCACTCTTCCTTCAATTCGCATTTAGATCGCAAGATTAATTGACAATAATTGCTTAGATCCACTAGATCTACGGACGCTTTTAGCGTCTCAGTGGCGCCGCCACGTAGTGATCTACGAAAGTAAACACAATCCAAAATATACGAGTTAAATTCAAATGCAAACATTTCCTTTATTATTAATCTTGTACTAATTCCTATGTAATCCATTAAATATTAAATCGGATGGGAACAAGAAAAACCGTTGTTATGGAAGCGCGAATGTATAATCGATAGAATTTTGTCTAAGAACTATTCCACAAAATGCCATCAACAAAATATTGCCAACTGAATGACTTTAACGATTGCAAATTACCTGATATCAGTAGCGAGATTCTGGAAGTGAAAAAACGTATCCAACTTTCAGGCATGTATTACTTATTCATGAAATAAGCATGTGCTTGAACTGGTTCCATGACAATCCCATATGACAAAATCACATAGGCTGAAATCACATTGAGATAAAATCACATATTAGGGTTTTTTAAATTAAACTTATGCAAAAGTATCTAATTTCTCGACATAAGAGTCGTTCTTAGTTGCATATTTATCAAATGGGTATGAACTTTCATTAAGTTTATATTACTTTGTAGTTGCTATGCAACGCGTTTCGACAACACAGTGTATTCATCAGGCAGATGACAACTATTCTATATAGTTCTTCTATTCTATATAGTTGTCATCTGCCTGATGAAGACACTGTGTTGTCGAAACGCGTTGCATAGCAACTACAAAGCCTTTTAAA
>JAOEHK010003632.1:0-14603 GCA_025447835.1 Labidoglobus nevermanni
AATTCTGTTACGGCTACTAACTTCCCCGGTGTACTCGGAACATGTATGTAACATTTCATTACAATCCGTTGAGTATTATAGACGCCAATTGCGTCCGACTGGACATACTTAAGATTTTATATAATAGAAGATATGTGTTCCAGGTTTCCGAATTAAACACGGTTTTATGTACCAGACTGTCCAAATTTTCCAACAAAACTTACCTCTTTGTGTTACCTGTAAGTACGAGCTTTCTTTGTCCTGTTACGTAAAGTAAGCGATAAGATCCTGTTGCCGATGTGAAAAATCACGTATCAAACATCAATAAGGTTCCAGGGATTGATGGCCCTGAGGCACCTGAAGATACCGACATCTTTTTCTTCAGCTTCGTCACGTGAGTTGGTTCTGAACTATCTTTTGTATATATGAAAATGAATGTACATATGGACAATAAGAGGCCCCAGAAGGCCTTGTAAATTGAATTTAAGTAGCAAATATTAGGGTGATTATGGGTATTTTCTGAAGGTCTGTTGGCTATTATGCCAACATTTTCAAGAATAATATACGATACAATGATGGCACCATTTACTTCATGTAAAATACTCCCACCCTACAGAGGGGTGTATTTCTTGTCTTAAAATAATTGAAAGTCATAATTTTCCGTATGAAACAAAGCAATTGCAATCGATTTATCGCCTCTATTCGTTTGATATAGGACGATTCAAGAAATGTGTAGTCATTGAAGGGATATTCTTATAGACATTTGGTTTGCAATACTATTGCAACAAGATCAATAAAACAAGTAACATAGACGTAATATGGGTGCTTACAACTATTCTATACTTACTCAGTCAGGAAGAAAGGAGAAACGTCACGTTTTTTAGATGAATACGTATATTTGATAGAAAATCTATACTTGTACAAGTTGAGTCTGCTCAATATAAATTGAGGTTAAGTTCATCCCAATAGTATGCCCGGATAACATGATTAAAGGTCAAAATTGATGCTCGGGAATTATGTATGTCCAATATGGTCTTTTCGGCAACCGAAACTTGTTACATTAATCCCGCACGATTGTCCTTTGTCCACTTCCTGATAACTCTAGTTATCTGCTCTGCTTGGGTTGATGAGCTGTTTCGGAGCAATTGCAACAGCTCGGCGAGCACATCCGGAGCACATTTTTTCGCTACCACGCCCTAAATCAATGATTATAATAAGGTCGTTTGCATATTATTGAATCAGATCAAATTTGCGCAAATCGCCTATCAGCCGAATAAACGACCCATAGAAATAAGGGATAGTGCTAGCTGTGCCATCTAGGATGGTACGAGTGAATCAATGAACATCTGGAAGCTAGCTTCTGATAAACAAAAGAGCTGCATAATTGCATAATAATATATGATATTTCAATCTAGTCGTTGAGGGGGCTAAAACAAGATAGAATTGTTGCCTGTAACCAGTTAGTTCAATATATGTTCATTTCCCGAACGGTCGTGTCTACCTCATTTCCGCCTTTCCCAATCCAGAACAATAATCCTTTCTTGGCGCCTGAAAAAGGTCACCGGTCTTTACCATCGTATCTTGAGGTACATCGCCGGCGTACCCTGGTACATCCGTAACTCCGACATCTTCGGCGAACTCGAACTCCTCTCATTCGCGGAAATGATTAGCCAATTGGCAACCAACCCCCGTGAATCCATTGTCAATCGCGAAAACCTCTCCATACGTGTCCTCTCATGTTTCGCAATCCAACCCCGCGACATTTACACCAGGCCCCGTGGCCTGGTCCCTTAAACCTCCTTAGATTCTTTCCCAGCGAGATTCTGGGACCATCGCTGACCAAAATTGATTATTATACTCCCTCCCTACTCTACGCTCCCCTGACATAAAAAGTCCCGCGTGGGCTACATGCCAAAGCTTGTTTTTTAGTCTGTATGGTCCGGACCGAGCCCGAGATAACCCTCTGGGTGTCTATAAACTGGTTTTTTCAAGGTTTAAATGGAAAAAAGAATCCTGCTCCGTATTCCGGGATGTAGGAAGGAATGCGCAAATACATACCTGAAATACGCCACAAATCGCGCCACGTTTGCCCTCCCAAAATTCCGGATTGGGCTCCAGCCGGTCAAGCATGTCGAAAGCCTTGGCAGCATACCAGAAATGACCCATCCGATAGCAATCATTTGCAATCATGAGCAACAAGTTGAAGCTTTCGGAAGATGTATCAAATTTTAAGTATAGCTCCCATGCCGCATCCGGTTTCCCATTCATAACGTAGCATCTCGCCAAATTCGAAATGTAAATGTAGTCGTTCTTGATTTTCGCATCGTGAATCAGCAGAAATGTCTCCTCTGCCTCGTGGTACTGGTCGCACGCAGTTTTCGCCTGGCCGAAGTTGAAATTGAACGTGTCATCCGAATGCAGATAGCTTTTAATCGATGTCAAGTAAACAAGGACTTCCTCGAATTGTCCGGCCAGAAAAAAGGACGCAGCCATGCATTGTCGGCCGGGAATCGTATCGCATTCACTAGACGAGCTTCCAACTAGCTGGAAGCATTCTTCCGCCGTTTTAATATGCTCAGACTGAAAGCAGAGGAACATTCAAGCATAGGCCCAATAGGTATATGATAATTTCGAGTCTTGCCGAATTTAATTCCTGGCCCAGTGCAGCATTCACAACAGCTTTCAAAATGTACTCCTGAGGCACGGCGGGTTGCAAGTCTTTTAGCAAATCGAACGCTTCCTTAGTCTCCTCTTGCTTGAGATAGTAGATGACCAAATTGAGACGTGCCTCCGGGACGACATCGACCAATGGAGGGTATACTTGCAAAGCACCCTCGCCCCCACGGAATACGACCAAGTTATGCTTCACCAGATCATATCCGAAACCTGCATTTGCACTTTGCTCCACAATGCTGCGGATCTCGCTTTCTGCAGCAGGTCCGTTGTACAGGCGGAAGTGGTTACATGCTTTCAAGTTCGTAGCGATGACCGAGTCAGTGTACTGGTTCAAATAGAGCCCCAATACTTCTTGGGATACGTCATAGTAGTCTAGCTTGTAGTAGCACAGAGCCACATAGACATTCAACGCAAGGTTTTCCTGATTTTGCAGCAGCAAACGTTTGTAGATATCAATGGCTTCCTGATAATGCGCGCGGAGGTAATGAATGGCCGCTAAGCTCAACTGGTCTTCTAGCACATCCTGCAATTGCTGGTGATGCTCCATTAGAGCTGTTTCATCGTTTAAATTGTGAGCCAAGTGAAAGTTTAGACGGTTTTTCAAGCCGCTATTGCGCGCATCCTGAAGGATCGCCTTCGATTCCGCGTACATGCCCAAGTAGAAGTAGCAGCAGGCTAAATTGACTAAGAGGTGCTTAGTGTCAGGATAAGTGTTACGTACATTGTTATAGAGCGTCAGAGCGCGTTTGTAGTCCCCTTTGTGGAAGGCGCAGTAGGCCATCCAGGTATCAATAATGATGCTATGCTCTTGATACTGTTTGAACTAAAAATAGCGCATTGTAGGCAACGGAAGAATATCGAGCGAGGTGGCAGAAATAGTATCACCTCCAATAAAGTGTAAGCGCCTGTGTAATCGCGACGGGAGAGATACTCCTCCAATTGTGGCTGAGTTTTTTTATTAGCACTCGCATTACGGATGCTTTTACCGGCCCTGCCGTTGCTTAACGCTGGTTTAGACCTGGACAATATCTGAAACATTTGGTTTGCTGAAATTCAAGCTACAAATTCTGCAAACTAGTTATCCAAACCATTTCGAATGGACTTCAAGTACTAATGACCCGTTTCTGATACCTCATCTGACGTGTTTGTATTGTTTTGTGACTTGCAAATTGCTATAGCAACGCATAGGTACATCAAAAAGTCTAAAGTCTTCCTCATTCTAATACCTACACTTGTATTTACCATTCCTTTCAATTAGTCCTATATTAATAATTGGTTATGGGGTACCAATGACGTCTGCTAGTATTCTGCTGGCAACTCAACCCTTTACTGTGGTCTTTTTGTCCTTTCTTTACCATAATGAAGGCCAGCATATCAGATTTTTCATTTCAATTTTAATCTAGAGTACACTTTTGTTTCTGCATGTATTGTTGGGTCCTTGTTATTGCTGTTGCATTTATCATGTTGGATTCGTATCCCAATTGGAATCCTTCACGCCGTTATTCACCTCACTCTTTGTTTTTTCTAATTTCCTACACATATCCTCAACTGCACTTCCAGTGCTGCTGCTTTCCATAACATTCTATTGATTTCTCTAAATTTCACGAATTCGCGGTATCATTGTTCATACGTGTGGCTCTATTATTCAGGGAGCCTCTTGTTTTATTTGGAGCTTTCACAAAAATAGCAATTTTGTGGAGGTGGAAGCTTTAGTGTCAATGGGCAGTATTCATAACATCGGCAAATCTACCTGTAATAACATGTTTAGCCATGAGGCATAAGATTCGGCTTGAATCAGAAGTCATCCGAATGCTCAGAGCCTGCGTCCTGCTGCCTGTTAGAGGGAGAGCCAGGATGCGAGCGCAGCGAGTTGTGGTTGTGGCGCTGATAATACTACCGAAACTAACTGGTGGATCGGCGACCCGCCGGCCTGGATAACAAGCTGGAGGCGGCACAGTTCGGCGCTAGCGCGAATTCCAAGCGAGCTCCCGTATCGTCGCAGTCGTCTTCACGGCGTCGTCAGTTTCTCGCCGGGGGCAGTAGCTACCGGAAGCGCGTTAGTTCCTGCCACCTTGCCGTGGCACGGATGTGATGTGTCTGCTCCTTGCACATCCAGGTAAGCGAGCAAGGTGCAACTCAAGGCCGGAGTTTTAACTACTGCTCGCAATTCGTGGTCAATCAAAGTAATCGCGCATTTTTCACTACCCCTTCCACGACAATAGATGAGTGAACGTGTTTGAATGGTAAGGACATGCAAGGAGGACGAATCCTGAGAAAATATGCAATATAAGGTAAACAAAGTTGCAGCGTGGTTTGCTATCAAGTGGAGCAGTGAAACCGTTTAATAATGCAAACTTACCTGTCCCTTGCCGTAAGCTTCAACCCTTAAATCATTTTTCGTCATTTGGAACTGTTTCGTAACCCGCGAATCTTGATGAATGCTACCATATTCGAGAACTGCTGAGAGAAGCATATGCAAAAGACAGATACAAGTACGCAAATTAGGTGAAGTGCTATATATTAAAATTAATACACATCAAGAACCGCTCATCTAAAGTGTCCGCATGTGGAGCTTGTTAGGACTGAACCTACACATAATTCAGCTATGCTACAAATGGAGTTGACATGTAATTGAGGCTAATGTGATAAGAACAATAATAATTAAGTGATTTGTTCATGGCGTAGTTCCAGTTGAGGACATTAAAACCAAGTATCAAGTTACTTCGTTTCTGCAACATTCTTTTGAATATGTTTTTAGCTTTTTGTGAATTAAAGTCCCAGCTATCGCAAAACTGTTCAATTATTTCATATCATTTCATATTGCAATGAAAAGTAAATAAAGTAACAATTTTTTATTTTCTATCGGATCAAATAAACTCAGAGTCTTTTAGAATTGTTCGGTTTCAAGTCTAAGATTAATAAATAAGAGATCGGAGGGATTATTGTAGATGGAATTTGCACTGTGATTGCTTGGTCGGAAGTCAGTTATAGATTTTTAATTATTGTAGGGTGAAGAAGGTCAGGCGAGGAAGTAATTCAAATCTCTTTGTTTCACGAGAAATACGACATTTTATATGAAAATATTTAAAGTTATGACTTTTAGTGCATTTCATTTAGAGAACGCAGAATATGAAGCTTCGCAGTTCCTCAAAGCTTCTGTCGCTACTGATCAATTCATGTCAGTAAGATATTCAATTTCAATTATAAAGGTAAAATTACTTACAACTGCGTGACAAAGGAAATATTAGGAATATTAAATATTAAGAATTTTATTTCGGTATTGTCTTTAACTTCCCAATTATAAACAAGTGAATAGGAACAACGAGAAAACAATATTAGATAGGTAATTATGCCTGGTGAATAAATATTTAATTAAGTTTTGCATTGAAAAGTCATGCATCTCATGTCCTTTGTAATACTTCTCCTTTGAGGCTATTAAAGCAAATTCAAGAAGAAGAGAAGGGGAGGAGTCTACATCAAGAAAAAGAAGAGTTTACACTGCAATTGGTGATTACCAGAAAAGAACATGCGTATTTTAGTTCTTAAGACATATTTTACTTTTGTTTCATTATATTATATGTCACAATATGCATATTTAACGCGCGAAACAAGGTGACAATATATAATGCAAAAGCTTAATTGATTTATACTTTAGTTTAGTTAGCTTCCTACTTTCAAACCTACATTCTATTGCCACTAGACTCCTTAACAAAGTGATTAGGTGGAATGAACCTCTCCTACAGCGATTATGTCGTTATAATATGATTTACGCTGCCATAATATATACATTATTTGACACGGACATTTTGGTTCCATGGTTTGGTGGTTGCTTTATAATACTGATCATGCAAGAGAGTACCCAAACTGTAAGGGTTCATTACCGAAAACTGATAACTGAGCATCGCTATTAGGAAAATTAAATTAGAAGTATGTATCCAGTCTCGTCAGTTTGTGCAATATGTAGTACACAATACAATATACAAATTCATTAGAATGAGGTCAGAAATATATTAGGTGAGCTACGGCTTAATATCACACAGTAAGACGATTTGCCATTAAAGGACCAATTGGATTTAGAGGACAGAGCAACCGTCAATTTAAGGATTTGGCAATTTAAACGAACATTAACCAAATCAACTCTGGGGAGAAA
Organism: Labidoglobus nevermanni; assembly: GCA_025447835.1. Classification (NCBI taxonomy): domain Eukaryota; kingdom Metazoa; phylum Arthropoda; class Insecta; order Coleoptera; family Staphylinidae; genus Labidoglobus; species Labidoglobus nevermanni. The sequence goes on from JAOEHK010003632.1 coordinate 6,806, forward strand.
ACCATCAAGTACCTCCATTCCACTTGAACTCTCTTCGGGACGAACAAGGCTAAGAGAACTCGAAGGACTCATTAGAGGTCAATGCGGACTCAAAAAGCACCTAGGTATGGTGGGTCATCGCGAAGATCCACTGTGCAGGCACTGCTTAGAAGATAAAACGCCTTAGCACATAGTGGGCGAGTGCATCCTTAGGGAAAGAGGCACTGACCCACGCCAAGATGGCTAAACTGTTCTGGTATGAGCTCACGCACTTCTTTGAAGATATGTGATGAATAGGTGAATATCAGCAACAGCGCGTTCGAGCAATAATGTAATCCGGAGTCGCGCCAAAAGTCAGTCTGAGAGCTGCAATACTGAGTCTGATACCGAGCTACATAGCCACCGGGCAGAATTGTACCTTTTGCGTTTTGTTCAATATATGCATTACTATCCACTCGGGTTATGATATTATCCTAGCCGTATTTAATTAACAATCAACCAGATTTGCTTAACTCTGTTTTAATGGTAGAGAAAACAATAAAACACATGAACACGAAAGTTACAGCCGTATACTATAAAAACCAGATAAAGTTATTCCTTGCTGTTTGCATTTGTAAACTTTACTTCGAGAATAATTAAACATCTGGTATATATTCATAACTACGACTGAATGCACATTATTATCCTGAGCTGATAATTCTCGAACGCGAATACATCCAGTTACATTGTTGAGACAACGAGGAGGCATGTTTAGCAGTTCCTCTGCTAGTTTCTGGCTTTCCAATGTTCTTGTTACCGCGATATAAGCACTCGTGATGGTAACCATAGGGCACGCACTTAATTGTTTTTGTTTGGAAATGACAATGAACATTGTCGGCTGAACGTTCTCGTCACAGATGTTGCATCAGCGTACTGTTAAGGGACATGGAAACTTCATGGAAATTACACATTTTCCTTATAAGCCTTGTGTCTTAATGTTTCCATTCGCTTTCACTCACCATATGCTACTCGACATGTGTTTGTATCATCATTTATTTCTATGTATTTGCTCTTCTAACATTCACATCATGGTTACTGATAAATAGGCGTAAATGTATGGTAAATATATGCAGGAACATACTTCAAATTATGCGTATATAAGTGCAGAGGAAGTGGGCAATCTATACCAGGGGTTTCCAAACTTTTTTGGCATACCCCCGGCCTATTCAGTTATTATTTAGAAACAGTCTATGCAAAAAGGGTTCAAGGCGCAAGGAACTTACACGGGGAACACCCGTGTATTTGAGCACGATTTGAGCGATTAACTGATCATGGTAGCAATTGCTCTTATTCTCTCGTATTGATTATATTTACAACATGTAAGCTATCAAGACTGATGGAATTTAGATTATAAATAAAAATGTAACATGAAGCAGCTGGTTTCACTATAAGAACTAAAAGTGTATCATAAATTTTCCACTTTATTTGTGATGTGTGCCTATTCATGTCATTGCAGCGACTTTTTCTTTGTCCAGTTTATATTTTGCGATGGATCCCAGTGTTCTCTCGGATAAAGCATGAAACCACCACTTGCATATATTTGGCTCCGGTAATCTACCTACTCAGGTCTCGGAAGCATAGTTTTTGCAGCATATTTTTGTCTTTCATGTCCTGAAGAATACAAGAAATCTCAGTAATAAATTTTGAGCAGGCAAGTGGGGCAAGTTTAACGAGCAAGTTAGAACAATTGTTCTCTTGGCACACAGCTGCAAGTTAACTTAATGGTGATGGCTTATTATATCCTCGCCAGCGGCTGTTTATTCGCAAACCGAACGTCGGCTGAATTTTCAAGCTCTCCACACTTCGCTCTAATACCTTCCATATTATCTTGCTCGGCTTTTTAGGTGAACGAATCAGGCATTAAAGTATAGTTGGACGCCCACAAAGGCTGCAAATTTACAATTCATCCATTTATTTACATAAATACTGCTTGATGTGGAATAATTGAGAAGTATATGGACCAGTTATAGCTGGAATGAAATATAAGGGAAATAAATGGAGGTATAGGACGAGTCATTGTCCGTTCATGCATCGGATATTGGAAAACATATTGAAGAACGTGACATTTAACAAATTTCACGAATGTGGATATCTGCGGCAGGCAGTAGGATTTGCAAATATTCCTGAAACAAAAACCATTTTATTGAATTCTATGATATTCACTTATATTGTAAGTTATCTTAATTCTTGTTTTGAGGGGGTGTGTGAGCACACGCTGTACTTAGGCCCCTCCATTTGGGCCCATTGGTCCATCTCCCTTACTCGGTTCTACTCCTCCAGCAGATGAAGTTGCCCGCCTATCTTAATTCTTAGTTCACTTTGGTTCGATTGATTTTTTCATAAATAAACCATTGTTTGTTTTGATAATTGTCCACAATCGACAAAAAGAATGTAAAAAGTTGTTGCAGTACCTTTTCATACGATAGTACCAACAACTGTTTCCAACACTGGTAAATAATCAACATTTACTATTCATTTCCCAGGGGCATTAACGATTGAGCTTCCAATGCTATACATAAAAGATTTATTACGCCAAATACCCGTCCACATGCCCATATGGGATAGTTCCCACAATTAAATCGGTTTTTGATTAGGTGGGAACGATTCAAGTATTGAACGTAAAGACACCAGTTTATTTCGTCGAACTGTACAATTAGAATAGGTTGGAATGTGTCCTGCTTGTTGTTTGTTGAAATATCCTTATTTGAAATTTGGTTTGATGGAATGTTAAAGAAATGGATTAGAAAATATTCATTCATATTCAATGTTTTGATCTCGTGTTGAAATTAGAAAAGTTGCTGTTGTGATGCTGCATAATACACTGCGGATGAATTCTCACGCGAATTTCCCAATTTCAATGCAAACAACACTTGTTGACTACCACTACGTTCAAGGATGCCAACGAAAAGGCTCGAATGGGGCCTAACCTTTATGATGATCGTATTACCTGGCTGTTCTGAACAGCCAAGAACTGAGCGATCGAACGAGAAAACCGGCAGGATCGAACCTTTCCAAAGTGTCCGCTTAGCAGAGCGCACAATATCAAGGGAAAGCTAATGTAAGAGGGCAATCGCAAAAGCGACTATATAGGTTAGGATGCAGGCCTTACAATTGGGCGAGCGGGCGGATGCAAACTATGCTAGCTGCTTGCCAGAATCCTCATGGCAAACAAATATATTTGGAGTTACAACCGTTACAAAGACATTATACACAGGTACTTTACCTGTTCTTGCGTCATCTCACTTGGCAGGCGAACGGAAGGCTCTTGTCTCAATGGAGCAGCGTAACGTCTTCCGGCGGCCGTCACGGGCGCATGCGTATTCCGGTCGCAGTTGGATAAAGGTGAGTAAAGCGCGGTAAATACAAACACGACCGAACTCGAAAATCCAAAAACATATACAAATATAAATAAATTGAGTAGCGCAAGTACAGAAAAGTATCCGCGTGAAACGTGAAATAACGTAAAAATAAAAGTGCATTGTCTTTACTGCAGCAAAGGTGTGTATCCACCTCCGGTATATTAATAGGTTGGGATATGTACGGAAACGTATCAGGATTTACTAGGATTACGTGCAGCCTACGTGCCTCAACTAGGAAAGCAACTCGAAAGTTGCAATTAATCTTACTTTTCTTCACTACTTTTCGCCATGGTACAAATTTTGAACGTGGTGCACATAAATTCAGCTTAACATCGTTGGTATACTATTTCTACCGGTGTTCCGCTCTTTTGTCTTCTGATTTCTGTTTCTTCATATTAATATTAGGTTAAAATTACCTAGACCATAACTACAGCTTCAGAACAACAAATATTACAATTATTCAACGACAATTAATTTAGATTAGAAACTAGAAAACTATTCTTCAGTATTGTTATTTAGTGCACAAAACAATTCAGAAAGCAAGATAAAGCAAGTGCATGCAATATCACAGTCAAAGCCAGTAAATGTCAGAAGCTTGCATGGCAAAACGTGAAATGTCAGAGGGGCAGTTTCTATAATGGTCACCATGAAATAATTCCGTCAACTAGGCATAGTTGCACGAGGAAGGGGCAAAGGAAATTCTCAAATTAGAACACGCAGCACAATTTCGTTTGCCTTAATACTTGCGCGACAACTTAAATTCATCCTGAAAAACTTGCAGATGTTTGGAATACAAATGGGGTAGAAATAGTGACGAAAAGAAGAGGTGCGGAAGTCGTGGAAATGGCTTAACAAGTAGCTTCTGCAATTTTAGCATTGAAATACGTAGGTTACACAATATTCAATAACTTGTTTATATTTGTTTGGACATTACTTACACAAAGTCCATCTCCCTATACAATAAGCTCCGATAGGTTTCCAATAACTGTCTTGCACCATTGTTGCAATGAAATTCCATATGATTTCTAATTAGATTCCTGCCTAAATAAATTTGATTTCTATCTAATGGAATTAGAGATGTATGAAGAAACAGGCAATATTTAATCAAGCTAATTATGTTTACATACTACTATCCAGGTAGTAACTAGATCCGTTAATAGATATTTGCAAGTCAATACTATGATTGGATCCAGACTATTATGGATTTTATAATGAATACTATTATTGCATCAGTCGTTCCTATACCGAAATGTTGACATCACTAAAGTACTAGTAATTAATTCAACGCCACATAACGACGTCCTCCTAGTTGGGCCAAACAAGTTGCTGCCAGGCCTGGACTCAATCGACTAGAAATTTCCTTTCGCTAGTCACACATATTCAACATGTTTCGAAAATTAAGGACAAGCACTGGGAAAATTGAGAGGAGGCGATTCTGTTCTGTTTACTCGGCCTGATAAGCATGAGAGAGATTTGCTCGTTTGCACCCGAACGGAGCAACTCAAACTGAATCAAAGCTCTCCTTCATGGGTACTTTGAACAAGTGAACTATTGTATAAACTATTTTTACAAAAAGATACATTATCAGCATTGATATCTTTAGGCAAAGTCGAATACTTCCACGCTCAGTATTCCACCATTCTTCTTATTCCATTCACGAATTGTTTTTGGTTCTATTTTATTTGAATGCATGAAGAATCCAATCCGATTGAAAGGGCCTATGAATATTATTTACATATACAATTGCTTATTTGCCTTCCTGCTTGAGATTGAATAAGAGTTTCTCCAGAAATCAGTCAATGAGGTTGATCCTTTATGGCCATGCATAATGCCCTTAATTGATTGCGAGTTTCTTAGTAGTATCACTCAAATTTCATTACAAATGCCTCTGTTACTGTTCAAGGACTAATGGAAGCACGTAATGGAATTTGGCTTCTCGCCGAGGACGTTCCTGCTGATTACTTCAACATTAACAGCATTGATATGCGCCGGCGAGGGAAGAGATATCATCGCGAAGGTAAACCACGTGGTTCATAACAAAAAGACATAGAATAATGATGAAACCAATCCCTGGAAGAGCATTACCGTTGACTATCGAGCGGCCAGCAGAGAGAGGACATTACGACATCTGAAATGGCAGATGTGGTTGCAGTACGCTCCTCTACTAGCTTAGCGGGGGGGGGGGGTACCGGTAGACAGTGCTGGCGGACAAGCACGAGGAATACCCGGGGTCTCGGCGCACGAAGATGGGTATTTCCCGTGCTTATCAGTTACTTGGGCGTAAATACCGCACCAGGTGGCAGACAACCAGGCTACGCTACTAGCAATAACCCAAACCTATCTTCCCTTCCAAAAACTAAGAGGAGGATGTACAATGGGCCCAAATAGTAGGGTCTAAGTGTGTCACACGCCTTCCACAAAACCAACAATATTATTACACGTGGTCTTTTTACAAAAATGTGTTATTCTCAACCAAACAGCCCTTAGGGCAGGGTTGTGAAATGAGGAAATTGAGGATTGAAGTATGAAATGATGGATGCAGTAATCAATCGGATTTTGAGCATGTGCACATTGATGTGACAGATTGATCAAGAGCCAATTCGATTGCAACTGACTGCTGGCAAATAAAGTCATTGAGGGCTGGGCCAAAAACAATCATTTACAGAAGGCGAAATGGGGATTTGAAGGCTGCCTTAAAACTGGCAGGTGCTAGAATCGTTGACAAATGAAATTGAGTATGAATGAAATCGGAGATTAATGGAGGAACGAGGATATTTAGCACGATTGAATGTTCATAGGAATCCAAGTGAAATGATTGACATTGGTGGTATTTTTTCTAGGAGACTTTAGAAGAGAATTTGAAAACGATTCACGATGTGTCCACAAACAGCTTTGGCGATTTGTGCATCACCGAGCAGTTTCGTCTGCTTTCTGTTTCCATCGACCCATTGCGCTTCGACACGGCTCGCCAGAAGGCGGATTTATCCGCTGCTCTATTGCAGGACCTAGGATTTGCACGTCACAATGGTGTGTATTACGAAAAACAACTTTAATTCATTCAGTTTATTCCACGCTAATTCCTTTCAATGCAAATGCACTCAATAATAACTGCTGGGATCGCCAATTTCCCTCTGTTTGAATTTAATTTCGCTCACGACGTTGTTATACAACACGTTTTCGAAGCGATTCTGGATTCTGGATGCAGATTTCGCATCCGTTTGCTCATCATGCGCCTCGTCATAATTCAAGCTCAACGAGTTGCCAGAGAACATATTCCTATGTCGAAGTTCCAGAGTACGCTCTTCTTCTTCTTCTGCTTCTTTTTCAATGCTATGATTTCTAGAAACGCTTGCAGTTTCGTTCGAATGTGGTATACTCAGGTGCTCGTACTTCGACTTGAAATGTTGGGGTGTGATCGTTGCGTAGATATGGCCAGATGAGATCGTTGATATAACGCCCCTCATCTTGTGGCTTGGGCCAGCATCCGCCGTTGTTGCTTTTTCTCGTGATTGCATTTGATTCCGTGGATTGTATGCGCAAATCTCTTCATGTATGTTGCATTCCTCGCCGAATTTAAATCGTTCTGTGCATCCATTCATGCGATACGAGCAGTTGATGATGAAACATTCCAGCAGGACCTCAAGTGGCTGGTCGCGTATGATCGGAGGGACTTGCAAATCTGGCCCACAGCGGTAGCAGATGTGGTTGCCATTTGTTTGAATATAAATCGGCTTCGAAGAGGTGTAACCGTAGCAATGCGAACACGTGATCAATTCATGCATCTTACCATCGGCGGGAACATGATACATTTCTGCAAATGTTTCAAAGAAATGAGCGAATAATCAAGAGTCAAGAGAAAAATGCAATGATAAATAAATCTACATTGAAATTATTTGCTATTTTGTTTTGTTTGTTTAATTTAGTAATCTATCTATATAAATAAAAATAAACGTGTGTCTGTCTGTTCGTCTATCCGTCTGTATGTATGGCATCTCCTCGTAAAATACAAATAATTCGATCGAAATGAAATATTGGACATGTTCCGTGTACTCCTGGGACAATGTATATAGTAAGACAATTGGAAACACCTCATGGTTCGAAAGTTATAGCGAAAAAAACATCACTTTGCATGACAAATGGCACTGCAATAGCGATCGACGTCGGTCTTCTGCGCATGCGTCCCCGTCCGTAGCCAAGCAGCGATTTTGTGTGAACTTTCCATGCCATACTTTCCATACCTAAGCAACGCTGGATACCCACTACTAGTTGAAATAAAAATTCTTTTAATACAGTCTAACTCGGTTATAGCGAGCCCTGATATAACGAGAACCCGGATATACCGATGAAAACGGACATATTTGGTTGGTCCAATGCTATTTATATGGGAGTAAAACTCGCTTTTTACGAGCAAACCCCGGTTA
>JAOEHK010003643.1:0-14602 GCA_025447835.1 Labidoglobus nevermanni
CAGACCCAACAATGGATTTTAAACTACAACGCCCTGCTGGGGATTGAACCCAACACTTTCGGTATCGCAACTCTGTAATATCATTAGATGCGCAATTAAATCCCCCACAGAATGCACTTTGAATCATCCCGATACACCCAGTAGTACCTGAGAAAACAACACTGTCTACAGTTTTTCTCAGTTTTTGCAGGAACTAGCAGGAATTCAGATATGAATTTTATATCACTAGAGCCGCAATTAAATTCTTCACAGAATGCAGTTTGAATCATCCCGATACACCCTGTAGTTCCTGAGAAAAACAACAAAAACTGCCTACAGTTTTTGCAGGAACTAGCAGGAATTCAGAGATGAGTCTTATATCATCAGATGCGCAATTAAATTCCTCACAGAATGCACTTTGAATCATCCCGATACACCCAGTAGTTCCCGAGAAATACCACAAAAACTGTCTACAGTTTTTCTCAGTTTTTGCTAGTACAAGGACCCGAAAATTTCGCCAAAAATTCAATTGTGTTTCACGGAAATTTTGGCGCGAATTACATCCGACCTTCTCACGTTTCTGCTCTACTGGTACAAGGACCCGAAAATTTCGCCAAAAATTCAATTATGTTTCACGGAAATTTTGGCGCGAATTATATCCGACCTTCTCACGTTTCTGCTCTCCTAGTACGAGGACCCAAAAATTTACCCGAAATTTCCGTGAAATTCATCTGAATTTTTGCCGAAATTTTCGGGCGTCCGCCGATTTCCGAAACGTCATCGCCGAATTCCGAAACGTCATCGCCTAGTTCCGGAACATCATCGCCGATTTCCGAAACGTCATCGCCGCATCTAGTGATGTAAGATTCATCTCTGAATTCCTTCTAGTTCCTGGAAAAACTGCGAAAAACTGTAAACAGTTTTTGTGGTTTTTCGCAGGAACTACTGGGTGTATTCTGCGGGGAATTTAATTGGCCATCTATTGATTAAGATTCATCTCTGAATTCCTGCTACTTCCTGTAAAAACTGAGATAAACTGTAAACAGTGTTTGTAGTTTTTCTCGGGAACTACTGGGTTTATCGGGATGATTCAAAGTGCATTTTGTGGGGAATTTAATTGCGCATCTAGTGATATAAGATTCATCTCTAAATTCCTGCTAGTTACTGCAAAAATGAGAAAAACTGTAGACAGTTTCTGTTGCTTTTCTTAGGAACTACTGGGTGTACCGGGATGATTCAAAGTGCATTCCGTGGGGAATTTAATTGCGCATCTAGTGATATGAGATTCATCTCTGAATTCCTGCTAGTTCCTGCAAAAACTGAGAAAAACCGTAAACAGTTTTTGTCGTTTTTCTCAGGAACTACTGGGTGTATCGGGATAATTCAAAGTGCATTCTGTGGGGAATTTAATTGCGCATCTAGTAATATAAGATTCATCTCTGAATTCCATCTAGTTCCCGCAAAAACTGAGAATAACTGTAAACAGTTTTTGTCGTTTTTCTCAGAAACTACTGGGTGTATCGAGATGATTCAAAGTGCATTTTATGGGGAATTTAATTGCGCATCTAGTGATATGAGATTCATCTCTGAATTCCTGTTAGTTACTGCAAAAACTGAGAAAAACTGTAAACACTTTTTGTAGTTTTTCTCAGGAACTACTGGCTGTACCGGGATGATTCAAAGTGCATTCTGTGGGGAATTTAATTGCACATCTAGTGATATAAGATTAATCTCTGAATTCCGAAACGTCATCGCCGAATTCCGAAACGTCATCGCCGAATTTCGAAACGTCATCGCCGATTTCCGAAACGTCATCGCCGAATGAATTTTTGCCGAAATTTTTGGGTCCTTGTACCAGTAGAGCAGAAACGTGAGAAGGTCGGATGTAATTCGCGCCGAAATTTCCATGAAACAATTGAATTTTTGCCGAAATTTTTGGGTCCTTGTACCAGCAAAAACTGAGAAAAACTGTAGACAGTTTTTGTTTTTCTCAGGAATTACTGGGTGTATCGGGATGATTCAAAGTGCATTCTGTGGGGAATTTAATTGCGCATCTGATGATATAAGATTCATCTCCAAAGTCCTGCTAGATTTGTGACGTGACGGCATTATTTTATTTTTGTTCCGGAAAATATGAGATAAAATAATTAAACTATAACTATAACAATAAATAATCAATTAAATTACCTATTTATTGAACCTAAAAATGTTTTCCTGCGATAAGCCGTTCGGCGGCAAATCGAGGTTTTCCTCTTTTTGCGGCAACTGCAAGAACCTGAATTAAACTTAGTCTAATTGATGGACAAAAAATTACACATCTTATTATGGCTTATTAGCCATAATATAATTTCTTGCACTGAGCCGTTCGGAACAAATCGGAGTGTTCCTGTTTTGCCGGAAATTGCAAGAAATTTAATTAAACTTAGTGCTTGTAATAGACAAAAAAGTTACCTATCTAATGAGCCATATGATTTCTAGCGATGAGCAGTTTGGCGGCAAATCGCATGATTTCGATAATCTCGGAAACTAATAGACGGAATAATTAAACTCAGTGTTGTAATTCGCTAATTAAATGACCTGTCTAATGAAACCTAATAGGTTCGCTTGCAAATTGCTTTTTGCGATTTTCTTTGAATTATATGCTATTGAATTGCCATGAATTTCCTATACTGCACTTTTAAACAGTAGCGATTGCTCGTCCCTATTTGAATTCCGAACTAATGGGTCGTCATCCCCATCTGCCTTAATGATTGGGTCGTCTTCGTGATGTAACCTTTAATGTTGTTGACCTAAAACATTAATGGGTTTATTGTGCATGTCGTTTGAGTTAAATTCAAATAAAAGAGGTACACACATGGCAGTGCGGAATTAATTGAATTCTCCTTATTTCTTGTCCTGTGTCATTCCTGGTATTGATTAGCTGATTGAAGTAGGACGTGAGCCAATGCTTCACGAACCAAACACGTTCGTGTTTAGTTGCATGGCATCAAATTACAAAATGTGAATAAACTTCCCGTCCGCCAATGATTGTGCGACGAATTACCATGCTTATCCGCCTTACTACACCGTTTTTTGCTGACTTGAGATTCCATTGTTTATATGAACTCCACATTCAGCAGTGTAAGTGTCCAAGTTTCACTATGCGGCTTGCTGTCTTAAATTAGAACTGCTTTAGTAATCACTTTATAGTAAACGGCGTAGTGCAAGTGTGCTTTACCTTGACTAATCAAACACTCTTTAGAATGGCAGGTGAGGCGATGGCAGAGGGCACTAAAGAGAAATGGGATCCTGGTAAGTGCCCTCGACTTGCAACCCCTACTTCCAACGAGTGCTCACGTTTGCCATTCCAGCACTGTCGCGATTGCTGACGTCTCTGCAGCAAGCCAACGAATTGCCCTCTTCGGAAGAGGAGCTTGGGTTTCTGAGCGACTTGCTGCAATCAAAAGAACTGCACGCCCTGGTTAACGTGCATAACACGATCCTCAGCAATGGATCGAACGACAAATTCTTCCCCATGCTCTCGACGTCAATGCACGTCATGTACGACGTCCTCGAAGTGTTAGCGCACAAGACGCATGCATCCCAAGACTGCAAAGAGCTGTTTTATCTGCTGCAGGAGCCGCATGTTCAGGTAGGCTGCGGCAAAGGAAGAGCGCTCTGATGTGACTCACCTGTGTTGCAGGGGCTGCTCTGCGCGCACGACGCCGTAGCGCAGAAGGACTACTACCCGCATCTGCCAGAGATCCCAGGCGAGGCCGACGAGGACGAGGAGACGGTGAAGATCGTGCAGCTCGTCAAGAGCAACGAGCCGCTGGTAAGAGGTGCTCATTCCGCGCTAGGCTGTAATATAAGTTACACACGATCTGTTTGTTTGCTTGCCAAGTCTGGCGCTCAAAGTGCTGAACCAATAGTTGTAAGTACATGCCCAGATGTAGCGAGGGCTCCTCTGTCTCTCTCTCTCTGTCTCTCTGCACTCGTGACCCATTCAACTTTTGCGCACATCATGTCGGGACATTCGACGATAGGAATTGATATTCTTGTTCTGTTTAGGGCGCGACCATCAAGACGGACGAAGAAACCGGCAAGATTGTGATTGCGCGCGTCATGCATGGTGGGGCGGCGGACAGGTCTGGCCTGATTCACATCGGGGACGAAGTGGTCGAGGTGAACAGCATCAACGTGGAAGGGAAAACGCCAAACGATGTCCTAGCGATCTTGGTAGGTTGCGGCCCATCCAGACTGCTCGCCTTCTCTATCTCTCTCGTACCAGCAAAACTCGGAGGGCACCATCACGTTCAAGCTGGTGCCCGCAGACGGCAAAGCCAACGTGCGCGAGAGCAAAGTGCGCGTGCGAGCCTACTTCGACTACGAGCCGACGGTGGACCCGTACATTCCATGCAAGGAGGCCGGGCTGGAGTTCCGCAAGGGCGACGTGCTGCACATCGTCTCCCAGGACGACGCGTACTGGTGGCAGGCGCGCAAGGAGGGCGATCGCAACATGCGCGCCGGGCTGATTCCCAGCCGGGCGCTGCAGGAGCGCCGCATCCTCCACGAGCGCACCCAGGCGACCGAGGGCGAAGCAAGTACGTGGCCGGCTCGCGCCAGTTTCGCTGCCTTTGCCTACTGCTTCTTGTAGAGCGCACCTCATTTCATACACGTATGAACACGACTGCTCACGGCGCGACTGCCTGCGCAACATCGCCTTACCATTGACTAACATGCGTCGACGCGCCCGAAGGGCTGTGCTCTGTTTCAGCAATGCCTGTGCTATCCTGCAGCCAGTTCCCCAAATCCCCCGCCTGCGCCATGAAAGCCGAATCCAAAACTAAAAAGATTATGTATGAAACAGCCGAGAATGACGACTTTGACAGGGAGCAGATACCCACCTACGAGGAGGTCGCCAAGCTGTACCCGCGCCCGGGCATCTACCGGCCCCTGGTGCTCATTGGCGCGCCGGGCATCGGCCGCAACGAGCTGCGGCGCCGCCTGATTGACACCGACCCGGAGAAGTACAAGACTCCGATCCCATGTAGGCTTCGCGCTCACGTTGCGATGTGTGCGATTGACATATCTGCTCAATTCGCAGTTACCAGCCGCCCAATGCGGCTGGGCGAGATCAACGGCAAAGAGTACTACTTCGTGAATCGCGAGAAGATGGAGGAGGATGTCGCCGCGGGCAAGTTCATCGAGTACGGCGAGTACAAGGGCAACCTCTACGGCACGTCCTGCGAGAGCGTCCGCTCGCTGGTCAACTCCGGCTACGTGTGCATCCTCAATCCGCACTATCAGGCGCTCAAGATGCTGCGGACGGCCGCCATGAAGCCGTACATCATCTACGTGAGGCCGCCTCCGACGGACGTGCTCAAACAGACGCGGCACGCGCTGCACGCGCGCTCCACGTTCGACGTGAACAACGCCCGGGGATTCACTGTAATTGATGCCAGCATTAGTAACACCATAACACCTCCTCATACGCATTGCAGGACGATGAATTCCACGACATGCAGCGCTCCTCTAGGCGCATCGAGTTCTTGTACGAGCACCTGTTCGACGAGCAGATCACGAACGCCGACCTGGCGATCGCGTTCAGCCACCTCCTGGCAGCCGCCAATCGCGTTGAAACGGAGCCGCTTTGGGTGCCTGCGTCCTGGGTGCAGTAGAGCGCAACCAGCGACCGCCGGCAACATCAGTATTCCTGCTCTGCCCAGTATTTGCAACGTATTCATAGATCTATTTTTGCTTGTTACCAACTACTCTATCGATGTGGATCGCTCCCAGCGTAATCTACCTATTGACTGTTGACGGATTACACGATTCCAGTAGGATGCATTCTTGACTTACGAATACTTTCCCGGATGAGTCACTGCCAAACAACAATTCTAAACGGAGCCGCAGATGATTCACAGCCACGGTTTTATTTCGCAATAGCATGATTATGTACAATCGTTCCCATGCCGCGAGGGATTCTGTGCCAATTGACGAGGAACCTGTCTCGCTGTATAATACAAATCCGAATCAATAAACGGCCAAGTCCTACCTTCCACGCGTTAAATTGTGTTAATATTCTGCCACGTCGTGCTAGCCTCGATGGCAATGGAGCACGAGGCAGGCAGCGCCTTCGTCTGCTCCACCTTCTGGTGGCGGCAATTCTGCAGGAACACGGCCACCGAGTGGTAGTACCCCTGCAACGTCCAGGTTTCGTTGTGCGTCCCTAAACGCAATGGCAGCAGCTGCTTAACAGCACTGCCGCATTTGCTATGCAGCTCTGTCATCATACGAGGCGGCACCAGCATATCCGCCGACCCCGAGATGAAGAGGCTTGGAACGCGTAACTGGCGCACCTTGTAAATGGACGTGAACTGAAATGGAGACTTGTGTACCCGCCGACATTCGCCACCGCCCCTGGGGACACCAACCTTATTCTTATAACAAAATTTGGGTAGGTAATTGAGCAGCCTCCATTGCAACAGCACCTTCGCCATGTCGGGAATGCTGGTGAACGTGTTCTCCACGATAAGACACCAAATCTTGTCCGCATATTCTGACCGAGCGGCCAAATCGATCGCAACTGCACCTCCTAGAATAAATGACTAAGAGACTTGCAGCGACATGAGAGGAGACGTACCTAGGGAGCGACCGAACACGACAATTTCGTTATGGTTGATGTCAGTCCGCGTGAGCAAATAGTCCAGACTAGCTTTCGCGTCCATGTACAGTCCCTCCTCCGATGGATGGCCCTCCGACAGACCATAGCCACGATATTCTACCAACAGAATGTTGCAGTGCAAATTGTGGTAGAGGCCGGCGCAATTCTGCAGCCTGTGCCCAATGTTCCCAGCATTGCCATGAAAGAACAGGATCGTGGGCGAGTGCGCTTGCCGTTCCTTAGACTGGCATACAAAGTACAGCTCGATTCTGGTCCCATCGGCCGACGTGATCTGCACGTGTTCGTATGGCAAATTGTACATGGACGGTACAGGCACAAAGACTCTTGAATGGCTTGGCAGCTCGGGGTAAAACAAGAAGTAATCCTCGGCTTGATAGAGAATGCCTGCAAAGAACAACACAGTTTTAACCATTTGACGTGAGCAGATTGACTTTGATTACCGGAGCCAGCGAAGAAAAGCAAGGCAACCACGACGGCTCCACCGTACAAGTAATACAGGACAAAGCTAAGAAGCAGGACGAGTCCGGAGTAAGCCCATATCTTCATCATGACATTGCAAAGCACACCGAGGATGCGGGACGCTCGGACGTAGTTCCCCATCCCGGGATACGGTTCACATTTCACGAACACATGAGGAAGCTCCGCTTCAGTATATTTCTAAATAATAAATTGGTGTAAATGTGGCGAAAAGTGCACAACGAATGCATACGTCTAACTAACCTAAAAATGGAAACAGCAACTCAGACTCAAACATGATTCGCTCAGAAGATGCCCCCGATAGCAATAGATCACTCTACATGCTTGAGCATTTCCTGCAGCTCTTGCTGCTCGCGCTCCTTCTCTAATTGCTCCTGGTACAGATTAATGAGGATGTCTTGGAATCGCGCGCGCAATGCAATGTTCTCGATGTTCTCAATTTCGGCTTCCGGCTGCTGTCTTCGTGCGCGAAGCGCTGCCAACTCGCCTTGGATCTCTTCGAGGCGATTCTCGATGTGTGCCCGCGACAGATTCACCGAGGACAATGTGACCATGGTTGGCGTGTAGAAGTCCAATTCCTCCTTGATGTTCAGCGATGCGTTCGGCACGCGACTCATGGACGCGAAGATCGCGGGATTCTGCTTGAGGTCGATATCGAGCGGCGACGAATTGAACATGTCGTCGGAGAACTCGGTGAGCAGCTTGTTGCTGATTGACGAGTGCATTGCGGAATTGGAGTCCGTCAGGCGGCTGTCCGAGTTCTGGCTGTTGTCGTCCACGTCCAGCACGTGCAGCGTGGCGTCATCCTCCTCTGAGTCGCTGACGGCGCCGCCGAAGATGTCGTGCTCGGCAATGTTGGACATGCTGTCCAGCTGCTCGGTCTTGATGACCGTGCCCGTGTTGACCTTATGCTCGTCGTCCTCGTTGATCACCTCCCATTTGATGCTCGTCGCGTCGTTGTCGTTGCGCAGCAACCGCTTCACCTCCTTCTCGATCTCCGGCGCCTCCACGTACTTCTTCTTCAGCGTCTTGCGGAAGCGGCGCTTGCGAATGTTCTTCGACGGCGGCGTGATGCCGTGCGGCCACAAGTACTTCTTGTCCACCTTCAGCGAGTCCTTCTTCTTGGGCTTCTGCGGCGACTCCTCGTCGGCGACCTGCTCGTCCTCGTAGCGGCAGAGCAGCATCTGGCAGATGTCCGCCGTCTTGTAGAAGCCCTTCGAGTCGATGCTCTTCAGGCTCTCCACCACGGACGGCAGGTCCACGACTTTGGCCGGAAGGAGCCAGTGGTCAACACGCACTTCGCCGTGCCGCATGTCGTTCTCGATCTTAATGCTGAAGCGCTCTTTAAGCATCGCATTGCTGCGCACTGCTTCTCGCAAGACTGCTGCGGGCTCCTACAAGTCACACGTATGCGAAACCGCATTGGGCGAGTGGATATTAGCTACATACATTTGGTAGACGGAGAATAAACTGAGATTCCAACTCGGGCTGATCCATATTGTACAAATAAGCAAAGAAATCAACGCATTTCTAAAGTTTCTTGTAAGTTCTGGTTTGGAGGTTAGGTAATGGTGTCGTGCGAATAACCACCGGCCGAGGGCGCCACAAGTTGCAATTGCAAACTCTTTTAAATTGGCAGATTGATAAAAAACGGGGATTCCAATTCTATTTTGTGCAAATAAACAATAAAATGATCTTATTTCTAAAGTTTCTTGTAAATTCTAGTTTGGAGATTAAGTAAAGGCGTCGTGCGAACCGCAGCCGAACGAGGGGGCCACAAGTTGAAATTACAAACTTTTAAATTGTCAGACTGATAAAAACTAGGGATCCAACTCTAGTTTTTACAAATAAGCATTGAAATCAACTCATTTCTAAAGTTTCTGGTAAATTCTAGTTTGGACGTCAGTTAATGGCGTCGTGCGAATAACCACCGGCCGATGGCGCCACAAGTTGCAATTGCAAACTCTTTTAAATTGGCAGATTGATAAAAAACGGGGATTCCAATTCTATTTTGTGCAAATAAACAATAAAATGATCTTATTTCTAAAGTTTCTTGTAAATTCTAGTTTGGAGATTAAGTAAAGGCGTCGTGCGAACCGCAGCCGAACGAGGGGGCCACAAGTTGAAATTACAAACTTTTAAATTGTCAGACTGATAAAAACTAGGGATCCAACTCTAGTTTTTACAAATAAGCATTGAAATCAACTCATTTCTAAAGTTTCTGGTAAATTCTAGTTTGGACGTCAGTTAATGGCGTCGTGCGAATAACCACCGACCGAGGGCGCCACAAGTTATTATTGCAAACTTTTAAATTGGCAGATTGATAAAAACTGGGGATCCAACCCTAGTTTTTACAAATAAGCATTGAAATCAACTCATTTCTAAAGTTTCTCGTAAATTCTAGTTTGGACGTTAGGTAATGTCGTCGTACGAATAACCACCGACCGAGGGCGCCACAAGTTGCAATTGCAAACTCTTTTAAATTGGCAGACAGATAAAAAACTGGGATTCCAATTCTATTTTGTACAAATAAGCAAAAATATGATCTCATTTTTAAAGTTTTCGTAAGTTCTAATTTGGACCTTAGGTAATAGTGTCATGCGAATAACCACCGGTCGAGGGCGCCACAAGTTGCAATTGCAAACTCATTTAAATTGGCAGACAGATAAAAAACTGGGATTCCAATTCTATTTTGTACAAATAAGCAATAAAATGATCTCATTTCTAAAATTTCTTGTAAATTCTAGTTTGGAGATTAGGAAAAGGCGTCGTGCGAACCGCAGCCGAACGAGGGCGCCACAAGTTGCATTGCAAACTCTCTTAAATTGGCAGACGGGTAAAGACTGCGATTCCAACTCTATTTTGTACAAATAAGCAATGAAATCAACTCATTTCTAAAGTTTCTCGTAAATTATAGGTTGGAGATTAGGTGAAGGCGTCGTGCGAACCGCAGCCGAACGAGGGCGCCACAAGTTGGAATTGCAAACTTTAAAATTGTCACACTGATAAAAACTGGGGATCCAACTCTAGTTTTTACAAATAAGCATTGAAATCAAGTCATTTCTAAAGTTTCTAGTAAATTCTAGTATGGAGGTAGTGGCGTCGTGCGAATGAGCACCGGCCGAGGGCGCCACATGTTGCGATTGCAAACTTTTGAATTCTTCAGCGATTGCTGGGGGAGTCTGATGGCTACGGCGTGAACATGTAGCTCTTGGCGCCCGTGTGCAGCTTCATGACGCGCATGCGGACGTCGTCGGCGACGGCGGGCAGGTGCACGTGGGGATTGACGAACTTGTGCCAGCTGTTGCAGAGCACGTAGAGGTAGCCGGCCATGTCGATGGCGAAGCTCATCGGCCACACGATCTCCGCGTCGTTGCGGTCGATCTGCGCGGCCGTGTCGAAGTACGCGTAGATGCTCCACTCGGCGACGCCGTACGCGTCCAGGAGGCCGAAGTACATGCGCCCGCCGTTGTCGACGATCATGCCGTCGCTGAGCGCCGTCTTGGTGCCGACGTGCTTGACGTGGTGCCGCCAGCGCGCGCCGAGGCAGAGCTGCTCGTCGCGCAGCACGCGCGTGCTCACGGCGAAGACGTCGTGCGCGCCGAGCGCGCCGAAGTAGACGACGCGCTCGGCGTCGCGGCGCGCCGCCAGCGGCGACAGCGCGATGCCGTCAATGGGCGCCGGCACCGCGTCCAGGGCGGCGACGCCGGCGATGGTCACGTCGGCCGCCGCCACCGCCGGATCGCCGAACATGGAGCGGTCGCGCAGCTTCCACGCGCGCTGCTGGCGGCGCGCGAACACCACCAGCCCGGGATCGACGGCGCTGCCGTCCGCGATGTACGCGTACCCGCCGTCGGCGTCGTCCAGCACCAGGTCGGCGGCCGCCAGCAGCTCGCTGAAGGCGAAGCGGCCGACGACGCGCCCGCCGGCGGCCAGCTCGAGCAGCAGCAGCTTGGGCGCGCACCCCCCGGCGGCGTGGTGGCGCCGCCGCCCATCCAGCACCCACATGAGCCCACGGCGGTCGATCTCGAGGGCCTGCACGTCCTGCAGCGCGCCGCAGCCGCCGCCCGCCGCGTCGTTCATCTCCCACGTGGGGAACGGCGTCAGCAGCGGGTTGCGCTTGCTGGCGCCGGCGAGCGCGAGCACGGCCAGCGTCACCGGCGAGCCGGGGCGCACGCGCGGCAGCCCCGCGTACATCCGCTCCTTATGGAACTTGATGGCGCCCAGCACGTTGTGCTGCGGCACGTAGCGCCCTTCGGCGAGGGCGCGCGCGTACGCACCCGCCGACGGCCACGTGAAGTTCACGTGCGTCCACTCGAACGCGCTGCCGAAGCGGCGCGCTGGCGGCGGCGGCGGCGGCGCCGGCGCCGGCTCCGAGCAGAAGGCGGCCAGCACGAAGCCGAGGTACTGGCACACGGCCGACTGCAGCGAGACCATCCTGCCGCGATGGGGTGCGCCAACTGAGCCGCGAGCGCGTCGCCGGCGGCAGGCCAGGTGGCGGCCAATTACCCTGCCTCATTGCGTCACCGGCAATCAGTTTGTTATCAGACTCGTGCTAAGCCAGACGCAATCGCTTTACGATCTCTCATATTTGCACACAATTTGCGGCAGCCACTCATCAACAGTAAAAGCCCGTTTTAGGGAAAGAAAGTGGCGGTCCCTTGAAAAATATTCGTTATTTGGAAAAACAATTAATGCATTCTGGTCCCCTAATTATAGGGAAACGTTTAGAGCCAAGGTCATTCGTGACCCATCGTCCAGTTCGAATTTGTTCATGGTGTATAATGGTGTAAATCCCCAGTTGCCAAATTCAGCGTACTCACAATTTAGAGCTTAAACATTGTTCATATGTGCATGAAAGCGAAGCTTTAGAAAACATTTTTCTTCTAAAACGGGATTTTATCTCAAAAACAGAATTTTCCGCGTCATTTCATGAGTCATTCTGTGTTACAGTTACGTTAACTTCGTGTACATTCACGAAATACATATCCAGATCTTTTCTGGCACCTGTGACGACGATAGCCAGAATCTCAATTGAAATAAAAAAAGAATTCATTGCCGCACTATAAAGTTGCTGATACCAAAGAGACTAAAGATGAATAGATAAACATTTTCCAAAAATGTAATATGTACTTAATTGTGATAACCTCTGTATTGTACAATGACAATTTTTTACAATAACTTATACTGAGAAATGTATTGATTTAAGGAACGTCACGGAATAACATTTCAAAAATTAAGCGGGAAGCGCGTCGGAGGAAACGGGCTATAACGGGCTGTCACTGTACACCCATATCTCACTTTGCGTCGTTGTTACGTGAATTCAGTGAATTAAGTTTTTCTATAGGAAAAAAGATTAGACTCAAAGTCAATACAACGCAACTTCGAAAATCTAACGACGCTAGTGAAAATTATTACTAATTAAGCAGTGACGCAAAGCGAGGTATAGCTGTATATGTAAAGGCAGCATCTCATGTTTCGCATCACAACTACACCCACTCGCACCGTCGCAAATTGCACTGCTATGACTAACGCCATCTAGTGAATTTTCGTGGAATTAATGCTGCTGTTTGGTGCAAAAGGGCAACACGCGCGCGTTTCGCTTTCCGCAGTTACGTCAGCGCCGTTTGCTAATTGCGGCGCTGATTGCGATAATTGAATCGGGGCCGTTTCCGCGTCGCGCGCGCAATTAAAGTGCGACGTTGCCATGCGCTGCGCAAATAAACGCCAGCGGAGCAATCTGCGCAGCAAATCTAGTTCGGGCAACAAGCCGCATAAATCAGTTTTATGCGGCGGCCGCAGGCGCAGCAACAATGCAGCAACAAATGCCGGTGTGACAACAATTTCAGCTCGCTTTGCTTGCCATTCAACATTCTCGAAAGCCATTTGCGTTTACTGCACTTCTGGTTCACAATGCGCGTTCTGCGAAGCGCTCGATCGCCACTGGTTGCCGATTTGATGCACTTTGATGCATCGCGTGCAACTGGGTCGCAGAGCAATTAATGCGCTCGATGGCTAACAGATGGCGCCAATTAAATTCGCGTCCTGCTTCGCGCTGTTTAATGAGCTGCGCGCGCACGCACTTTCCTGAAATTCGCTCAATTGCAATTGATTGCGTTATAACGAGCCGCTTGCTGTATTTCCGCCTGTCTGCGAATTCGCTTGCGACCTGCGGACCGGCTGCAGATGCAATCATCCGAGCCGTCCATATTTGTCTCCAGATGAAGACGTCTTGATTGCATCGGCAGCGCAGCGCAAAGAATGCGCAATGGCAAGTGCGAAAAGGGCGCTCGGCGTCGTCGATTTTCGACCGCCGGATCGTCCAATCAGGGCCGGCTTCAGGTGGAAGCAATCGATGCGTTGCATCTTGACTTGGGAAGCAAATTTTAATTGTGGTCAGTCAATTATATTGTCTGAGCCGTCTCTGTGTGTTTCTTCGCGATGACGAAGTGCGGCAGCATTGGAATTAATGCACACGTGTGCTGGGGGTGGCTGCCGCCAGTGTGCACGAGAACGACGACAACGAGCGAACGCCTCGTCTGCTGCCCTTGAGGGTTGATTGATGCTCGGCGCCGCTGCACATGTGGCCTAAGACGGCCAGACACGCATGCAACCACACGGAAATTGATTCGCCAGAGTACGGCACAGAGCAACAAACTTCAGGATTCGGCCAAGGAAGGCGGAATCGAACAATTTCGAGTGTCTTGCGCGCTTGTTTACATTGCCTCTATCAGCACAAGAGTGGTTTTGTCTAAGAGCAGCTCTCGCCCTTCGCGCAGCACGCACCCTTTCGACGACAAAGCAAATGCACTTAGTCGCCTCAGATTACTAACTTCCAATCTACTGAGTGTTAGCGATTCGAACACGGAACCGCAATGGCATCCTGACTGCAGTAGGCAGAGCGGGCTCTAGACTTTGCGAGCCACGAAAATTGATGAAATAATTCAGTAGGCAATCACTGAGAATAACTTAGGTTACTTCACCCGATGGCGGGTTGTTTGCACCTGGAGCCGACTCTGGCAGTGAGCCAGCTAATAAGCTGATTAGGGTCCAAGCCGATGGCATCGCTCTCCAACTACTGGGCGATTCGAATTCGGAACCGCAATAGAATACCGAATGTAGTAGGCAGAACCGGCTTTAGAAAATTAAGGAAATGGTACAGTTGACAAGTGCAAAGAATTTCCTAGGTTCCGTCACCTGATGACAGGTATGGCGCATTGTTTGCATCTGGGGGCCGACCCTGGTAGTAGGCTAATAAGCCAATTAGGGTCTAAGCCAGTGTTTCCCAACCTTTTTTAGCCATGCCCCACTAAACGCTTTGAAAAGTCCCTAGGCCCACCTTCAACAATACAAATGCCCTCCGGTGGGGCGTACGCCCCACCTTGGGAAACACGGACTTAAAGACTCTAATTACCCAGTTGATATTTTGGTAACGTGAAACGAAATTATACCTATTAATTATTTACAGCATTTTTTAAA
>JAOEHK010003654.1:0-14584 GCA_025447835.1 Labidoglobus nevermanni
ATTCCTGTATCATACGCTTCGCAAATATCTCAGAATTTAAAGTCTTCAGCGGCGAAGATCTGCTTTCAATTCGGGAACATTATCAGAACATATTCGACTTGCTCAACCATGTCAAGTTGGCAAACTCTAAAGTATTCTGAATTTCCCAAATCAAACGCTGCGTAAATATCTGAGACTTTAAAGTCTTCCGCGGCAAAGATCTGCTTTCAATTCGGGAATGTTATCAGAACATATTCGAATTGCTCAACCATGTCAAGGTGGCAAACACTAAGGTATTCCGAAATTCCTGTATCATACGCTTCGCAAATATCTCAGAATTTAAAGTCTTCAGCGGCGAAGATCTGCTTTCAATTCGGGAACATTATCAGAACATATTCGAATTGCTCAACCATGTCAAGTTGGCAAACTCTAAAATATTCTGAATTTCCCAAATTAAACGCTGCGCAAATATCTGAGACTTTAAAGTCTTCCGCGGCAAAGATCTGCTTTCAATTCGGGAATGTTATCAGAACATATTCGAATTGCTCAACCATGTCAAGGTGGCAAACACTAAGGTATTCCGAAATTCCTGTATCATACGCTTCGCAAATATCTCAGAATTTAAAGTCTTCAGCGGCGAAGATCTGCTTTCAATTCGGGAATGTTATCAGCATATATTAGAATTGCTCAACCATAACAAGGTGGTAACCTGGAAAGTATTCTGAAATTCCCAAATCGAATTCTACGAACATATCTCAGAATTTACTGTCTCCTTGAGTGAACTGTTTAAACGTTTCTGTTGAGGATCTTTTTTGGATTCGGAATAGATGCGGTCTTGGTTTCCACAGATGTTAAGATGGAAAATCTATTCTGAACGTCCAAACTGAAAGCCTACCTTATACCTCAAATCTGAAAGTCCCCATATAGAATTGTTGATTTAATTTGGTTTCGGGAAGTCCAATAGTGCAAATGCGAGTTCTTTACCAATGTTTAATAGTGTTCTTCTTCTTCTTCTTCTTCTTCTTCTACTGTCTTCATGGTTAGACATGGTTAGAGTATTAGTCTACCTCTTCCTTAGTTTTCCTGCTATATGGTTGTTCTATTTATCGCTCTTATGGTTGTTCTGTTATTTCTTTCTATACTTTTAAGAGATTGCCACCAGTACTTTCAGCTTTTTGAGTTCTTTTACAATGGGTAAGCTAACTTGACCCATTAACCAAACTTTCCGACTTATATTTGGCCATCTTGGAAAGAACTTCTAACTAACGCTAATATCCCAAATCCGAAAATCCCCCTAAGAGAACTACCGGCGTTTTACGATCGAAAATCTACTTCTGGAAGATCATTAATGTAGCTGCTTAAAGCCTCACTTGATCCCTCTAATCTGAAAGTCTTCCTGAGAATACTGAGATATTCTGAAGCATCAAATTTGAGGTACATGCCTGATATCGTAAAGATCCCCCGAAGGGAACTGTTCCAATGTGGTCATCCAGCATCTGAAGTGAAATCGGGAACATTTGCAAAAGATTCCTTAGACATGCTAACAACTAAATTAATTAAACTGAAAGGCTTCCTTGATAAATCAAATCTATATTCCTTCAGAAACATACGTTGGTATTCCTGACTAGGCTACTTTATCAAATTCGAGGTCTCGGTAATCACTGTAGAATTGGAAAGGGAAGGTCTAAGATCGAACGTCAATATCTTACATCGTTTTCAAATAGTTGGCAATAGCATTCGGTGACGTTCTCATATTTGGATGTTTCACATTCCACGAAAAGAAAGACCATACATTGGCAGTGACAAGAAACGCGCTACCCAACGAAGAAGAAGAAGAAGAAGTGAAACTCGCAATGAAATACGCGGAGGAACCTATTCATTTGGTTACGTCATCTAATACCAAATGAGGCAACTATTAATTATCGGAAAGTCGCGTGGGCCGCACGAGCCGGTGACGAAAGGGCCTCCTGCCTCACCCACAACGCGAGCCTTGTGGATTGAGCAGAGTGCGCAGCATCGGGACCAGAAAAGACGACTCCGACATCGTTTAATTATCGGTAAATGATTGTTATTCCTGGCGGGCGCTTGATGGACAGGTGCTGTCGGTTTGGCTGCCGGCACACGCGATTGATTAATTAAGCCCCGACATGGCGCACGCCAGTAGCGCGCAGAACCAGAACCAACGAAGACACAAGATGACAGCGAGTACTTCGTCTTCGGCGAGCCCCCGAAATTGCGCAACAATTACCAGCATTCGCGCAGGAATGCCGAACATCGGCAATGAGTCAGAGTCTCGCCCACGAGCGCATGAGGCAATCGAAGAGCACACCCGATGCTGCTGGTGCCCAAGAAGTGCGAAAGACAAACGCGAACGCAGTTGGCATCAAGTGCGATCCTCGCACTGCTAATATTACGATCAGTCACATGGAATATCTGCGAATCTTCACTGAGGATTAGGTCGGCGGCGTGAAGAATGCAGAGAACCTCGTTTCTGGTACACTGGAGACGACACCTAATTCATCATCGGATTTTCACTTTTACTGTACATACTTTCCTTCGCAGTCATTGCCTCTTTCATTTGCTCATTCTTTCATTAAATCGGGTTATTTACAGGCGGAGATATGAACGTGCTTTATATTCATTCATGTGTTTAGTTATTGACCAAGTTATTGACCATTAACAAGAGCGGTTCTTGGCTTTACACGTTCCTTCTTTCGGAAGGTTTATTCGAAATGAAACAGAAGTCACATTGAGGTTTTCCGGTTTGCAACAGGCAGGTTAAACACGGAATGGACATTTTGTGCTGTTCTTGTGTGGCCATAAAAGATCAGATCCAAAATGTATGGAATAGACTTTCAGTACTGTTTTGGGTGGGCTTAAAGAAAAGGTCCTAAATTATGGGGCTCTTGGTGTTCAGTCATTCCGAATGAGCCTCCATGGAAATACATTGCCTTTTCGCAGTATTCAATTGGGATTTTACATAGGGAATGGGTTTTCTGTTCTATTTTCGGGTCGGCATAAAGAAACAGTCCCAAATTGTAAATTCTTGGTATTCACTCATTTTGGATGAAACTATATGCACCTACATTGCGTTTTCACAGTATTCAATTGGGTTTTAATCTAGGGAATGGAGTTTCTGTTCTGTTTTAGAGTGGGCATAAGGAAATAGACTTAAATTGAAGGGGTCTTGATGTTCAGTCATTCCGGATGAACCTCCATGGACCTACAAGGCGTTTTCGCAGTATTCAATTGAGTTTTTGCATAGGAAATGGGCATATGTTCTGTTTTCGGGTAGGCACAAGAAGCAGTCTCAAATGGTAAGGCTCTAGGTGTTCCCTCATTCAAGATGAATTCTATGGATCTACATTGCGTTTTCTCAGTATTCAATTGGGTTTTTATATAGGGAATGCGCCATCTGTTCTGTTTTCGGGCGGGTATATGGAAGCAGTCGCGAATTTTATGCTCTTGGTGACCACTCATTCAGGATGAATCTTCATGGACCTACATTGCGTTTTCGCAGTTTTCAATTGGGTTTTGACTTAGGGAATAGGTTTTCTATTCTGTTTTGGATGAGTTTAAGGAAACAGTCTCAAATTATAGGGCTCTCGGTGATCACTCATTCCAGATGAATCGTAATAGACCTACATTACGTTGTCGCAGTATTCAATTGGATTTTAAACTAGGGAATGTAATTTCTGTTCTGTTTTCGGGTTGATATAAGGAAATAGTCCCAAATTGTAGGCTCTTGGTGACCACTCATTCAGGCTGAACCTCCATGGACCTACATTGCGTCTTCGCAAGTTTTCTGTTCTGTTTTGGGTGGGTTTAAGGAAACAGTCTCAAATTGTAGGGCTCTTGGTGTTCACTCATTCAGGATGAACCTCCATGGACCTACATTGCGTTTTCGCAGTTTTCAATTGGGTTTTGACTTAGGGAATAGGTTTTCTATTCTGTTTTGGATGGGTTTTAGGAAACAGTCTCAAATTGTAGGGCTCTTGCTGTTCACTCATTCAGGCTGAACCTCCATGGACCTACATTACGTTTTCGCAGGTTTTCTGTTCTGTTTTGGATGGGTTTGAGGAAACAGTCTAAAATTGTAGGGCTCTTGGTGTTCACTCATTCAGGATGAACCTCCATGGACCTACATTGCGTTTTCGCAGTTTTCAATTGGGTTTTGACTTAGGGAATAGGTTTTCTGTTCTGTTTTGGGTGGGTTTAAGGAAACAGTCTCAAATTGTAGGGCTCTTGGTGTTCACTCATTCAGGCTGAACCTCCATGGGCCTTCATTGCGTTTTCGCAGGTTTTCTGTTCTGTTTTGGATGGGCTTGAGGAAACAGTTTCAAATTGCAGGGCTCTTGGTGTTGACTGATTCGGGATGAACCCCATGGACTGTTGTCGCAGTCTTCAATTGAATTGTTTCCAGGTAGTCTCAAAAGTACAGTCCTAAGCTGTAGTCTCTTGGCGTCCACTGGTGAGAAGCGCCTGTAGATGAGCGATGGGTGTGTGGCACCTGCTTGGAGGAGCCACACGTGGCTGCCACCTTCGTCAAGAGTCGCCTGAGCCGGCAGACCTCAATGACCCAGATCCAATTGCTGTCCTACGCGTCGCAGGCGGCGACTGATAAATAAATTCGTTGTGTTTACGAGCGGGCAGGCAGGCAGGCAGGCAGTCAGGCTTGCTGGTGTTGCAACAGTTGAGCAGCAGCAATAAATAATCGTGCGTGTGTTGCTAAGTGCGCGGCTGGCCTGCCTTGATTAGACCTTGGCGCGCACGGTGAGCTTAAGCTAAGTCGCAGTCGATGCGGCTGCTGTTGTCATCGGCGGCGCTGATGATGACTTGGCTGAGGCACTCCCATGTGTGCAGCAATTCGCGAATGGTGCGCATGTGTGCACGCGTTCCGGAACGGCGGAATTGCCGGAACGGAAGATAACGCGAGCGCGCGCGCGGCCGTAATAACACGCGGGCGCGCGCTGAAGAGGTCGCGGAAGGGCGGAAGGACGGCGGCGTGTAGATGCTGACGGCGCGATACGCCGCGTTTTTAATTAATGAGCCCGATGCGTTGCGCCAGCCCAACGGCCGTCTTGCAGTTGTCGGCGGTCACAGTCACAGTTGGCCGTGACGCGAACGCGCCCTGATAAACGCGACCAGATAGCCGACAGGTGCAATTGCACCTTGACGCTCGCCCAACAGCCACTCCGACTCGCCGCACGAAGACCAGCACAATCTACGCAACGGATCTGGCTGGAGTGCGCCTATCTGCCCATCTGTATCGGCTCTCGAGCGAATTGCGAGAATTGCGGTTCAGCGTATCCGGGAGCAGACGAACAGACTGCGAGTGGAACACAACAGTATCGCGAACACTTTCCGGCTACTTCAATCAGAAAAGGTCCTTTTATAGTAAGCGAAAGTAGCAGCTCGAAATGTGCTCTGCAACCCAGGGACCAGTAATTGAGGTAGCTAGCATTTTTCAGAGAATTGTGATTGTATGGTTTAGCGTATCCGGAAACAGACGAGCATAGCTGCGATTGAACCACAACAGTATCACGACCACTTTTCGGCTATTTCAATCAGAAAAGGTCCTTTATAATGACAGAAATGTATATCCTAATGGAGGAACTCGAAATGTGGTCTACAACCGTGTAGAATGCCACCCAGGAACCAGTTCTTGAGGTAGCTGCCATATTTCGGAGAGTAGGTATTGTAGAAACTGCTTATATACCTACTGTACGATTTAGCGTATCCGGGCGAAAGCGAACAGTGGTACAATTGGCATACAACAGTATCACAACCACTTTTCGGCTATTTCAATCAGAAAAGGTCCTTTATAATGGCAGAAATGTATATCCGAAAGAGGAGCTCGAAATGTGGTCTATAACCGTATAGAATGCAACCCAGGAACAGGTTCTTGATGTAGCTGCCATAAATCGGAGAGTAGGTATTGTAGAAACTGCTTATATACCTACTGTACGGTTTGGCATATTCGGGCGAAAGCGAACAGTGGTACAATTGGCATACAACAGTATCACAACCACTTTTCGGCTATTTCAATCAGAAAAGGTCCTTTTATAGTGACTGAAAGGATGAACTCGAAATGTGGTCTACAACCGTGTAGAATGCAACCCAGGAACCAGTTCTTGAGGTAGCTGCCATATTTCGGAGAGTAGTTATTGTAGAAATTGCTTATATACCTACGTATGGTTCAGTTTATCCGGGAGTAGACGATTAGAACTGCGTCTAGAACACAACAATATCGCGACCACTTTCCAGCTGCTTCAATCTTAAAGGATCCTTTTTAATGACCGACATGTATATCCGAAAGGAGGACTCGAAATGTGGTCTACTACCGTGTACATTGCAGCCCAGAAGCAGTTTTTGAGGTAGTTTACCATATTTCGGAGAGTGGTGATCACAGAAATTGCTTATATGCCTACTGTACGGTTCAGTTTATCCGGGAATAGACAGTAGAGCTTCGAGTGCAACACAACAATATCGCGACCACTTTGCCGCTACTTCAATCAGAATAGTTTCTTTAATAGTGACCGAAAGGTGGAACTCGAAATGTGGTCTACAACCGTGTATAACGTACCCCAGGAACCAGTTCTTTAGGCATCTGCCATGTCGGGGTGTGGTGATCGTAGAAACCTCCTCTAATTAGCAGCCATTTTTGTGGTATACGAAAGGAAGGTTGACTACAATAGGGAAAAATATTATTTAGATACAAGTCCTTTATCTATATTCAGTGTAGAAATGATCGACAACGGTCCACGATGTATTTGTCGGATACTGATAATAGTCACATGCCTAAACCAACTACAATCAGACAAAAGTGGTTTCTGTGATGCCTGAAAAGGTATAATTGAAGGGAGGTCGAAAAGGTAGCCTGCAACACTGAGGATCACCAATTCTTGAGCTATTCTATCGAAGTGAGAGATCAAGAGAGTTTAGAGATTGTTTACGTTGCCAACCATAGAGAGAATTCCATCGTACGACTTACATTCTCAGGGTCATCAGAGAAGTGTGAGAGGTTACCAACAGCGTGCTTTGGCCAGCGAAGAACGAATGCGAACCGGCTGTTTATCAAATGTGCGTCTACGGTCAGGGTCAGCGGTGAACCCAACGATGACATGTATTTCTCTGTTACTGATTACTGTTACTTGCACCAGGAAGAGCCCTTTAATGAAGCCTCTATATCATCCCAAATCTTCCCGTCCCTGGTCACTGGTCCTCGGACCTATTTGCTTTCAGCTGTAGCCAGACAAACGAGAATGTGAATGTGAGAATTGTTTCTCAAGGCCGACAGTGAAGTGTGACAGTTCCGAAGCAGTTAGCATTGGCGCGTAACCAGGTGCGACAATGGCTGCGGTGCACTCAGCTTGCGCCTTCCGGTAAACCGCCCCCGACTCTGGCGGCCATCAGATGAGGGTTACCACTGCTGGCTGTGGTGGTGTGCATTGTTTACGATCGTCATTTGCGATGCAGGTGAAGCAGGCAGGCGGCCATTGCCAGTGGCGTCCGCTGAGTATGCGCTGCGCGTCCGCAAACGGAAGTTGACCTATTCGTATACCCACTTAAGTGAGGTGCGCACGATGCGAACACAATTGCCAGACGTCGCCAGGAGTGGCCAACCTCGCAGCCTTGACTCTGCTCCTGCTCGCCACGTGGTGACCAGTAGCAGTCGATTGGTTGGAGTGGTCATATGCACACGGCAACCTTGAGGAAACCTTTGTTTGCGATTGCTGGTGTGAGCTATGACTCGCAATTGCCATCCTACGCCAAGGATGAGCAACAATGCGCTGTTACTAGGTGCCAGCTATGCAGGGGTGCACAAACACGCATTTCCCGCTACATCTGGTGACCGCGACGCGGGCACACCCGGTCGACGTTTCGTCAATTGCTCGTTTAGCCCGGGGCACCATTGCACAGCGCCAAATGTCGCTGAATTGCTCGGCGGCGCCAGGGGCGGCCAGGGTGCGCGTCGAGTGGCTAATTACGCATAATAAATAAGTGACAAGAGCGCACTCGGGTAATAGCGGTTGAATGCGCCCACCCCTGCAGCGCACACTTAACGCTGCACTAGTCACCAACAATGCCCAGTTTGATGGACTAATTTGACGCGTGGTGGCGCCGCCGGCGACAAAAATGCGACGCGCCAAAGGGTTGCAAAGGCGCTGCCCCAATGCGCTCTACTTCGACGCACGGGGGTGGACGGCCACATTGCCAATCATAATTACCACGTGTCTGATATCCGACAGTGCGCTTCTTTGATCAGACCTAACCCAACGTAACCTAACCCCATGGGGCTTTACTTATTTTGGAGTACTCAACATTACACTAAACCTGAGCTTAGCCGAATCTCCTAACCTGACCTACCATAACATAAGCCAACCTAACCTCAGCTATCACAGAGAAAGGGGAAAAGGTGCTTACCTAATCTAACCTAGTTCTAACCTGACCTACCATAACCTAAGCCAACCTAAGCTGAGCATTCAAATATAAAGGGCAAAAGTGCCTTCCTAACCTAACCTAAGCTGGTCCTAACCTGACCTACCATAACCTAAGCCAACCTAACCTGAGCATTCAAAGATAAAGGGCAAAAGGTGTTTTCCTAACCTAACCTAAGCTGGTTCTAGCCTAGCCTAGCCTAACCTAACCTAACCTAACTTAACCGAACCTAAGCCGGTCCTAACCTGACCTAACATAACCTAAGCCAACCAAACCTGAGCTATCACAGAGAAAGGGGAAAAGGTGCTTTCCTAACCTAACCTAAGCTGGTCCTAAGCTGACCTACCATAACCTAACCTAACCTAACCTGAGCATTCATAGAGAATGGGGAAAGGTGACTTAGATGTCTGGAATTGGTGGAATCGAGGCAAAGAGGCGAGAAAGAAGCAATCTAGGTGTTGGTGATGAATGAAACTGTATCGCGTGTAATCAGGTAGCACCGCAATAAGACGGCGTCGATTGCACGTGCACGAGCATGCGCACGATGATGTCACGGATACGTGTGAAATATTTAAACGGCCGACGCTAATCGCGCGTTTAACATTCGAGCGAGCAGCAAGTGCGCAAGCTGGCGCTGGCTTTCAATTATCTTCGGATAATCTCGACGGCGGCTCGGACAGCAACAACAACCACGACGACGACGACGATGATGACGATGGCGACGACGATGGCGACGACCAAGGTGCGACGACTCCAGATTTCCGACTAGGCGGAGACGTGAAGAGCGCATTCCGATTACACGTCACAGCCAGGCGCGTGCATTTCTTGCCGCCTTCGCCTTAAGATTTGTCGTCAATGAACCTTCTTCTTGCTGCGCTTAGTTCGCTCACATTCACTTTGTGATGTGGAATTTCTGTTGAAAATTTTTCAGCGATGAGCGGATTCGAACTCGAGACTCACGACTGGAAACTAGTATGTCCATCCACGAACGCACTCGGCTAGTAGCTGCTTGTACGTTTGTATCGAAATAAACTATATAACTAGATCAGTTCTATGAAATAGGTATTAAGCCGATGATTTGTTTGAATTATAGATAGTTTTAGCTAAAAAAATCAATCATCCTAATAAAAAGCATCGTAAAAATATGAAAATCACATCAAATATGAGTTAACACCAATAGAGTTATCTATTGGCCATTGAAGGAGCGCGTAAAAAATAACGAGTTTCAACGGTGATGTATTCAGCCTAAACAGCGGCAGACAGAGACAGAAATGTTGTTAAAAGTGCGATTTCGTCGCCCAACAAGGCGATGACATCACAAATGCGGTCGGCCGGCGTATTGCGGGTTGCATACACGCTGCCCAGCTGATAAACAGTTGCAATTGCGCACAAAGCTCATTTGCATGCGGACTTAACGGCATGCGCTTATTCATTAGGAGCGTGACCTTGCTCATGGTCACCTCGCTGCGCATGCGCCGAGGCGCTTTGAAGTTTCGCGCAAATCGGCGTCGCGTTGTGACGTCAACGACAAGGTCGTGACCGGGGCGCGTTGTGCGGCTGTCAATGGCGAAACTGCGAGATGATGAAAAATTGCGACGACGTGCGTCATTAAAGCAACATGATAAATCTATTTGGGCACTCGAAGACAGAGACCGCGAAGCCGGCGAAGGGCGGGAGAGAGTGAGGGAGAGAGGAAACTTGTCGAATTTCGCGCGTTCCACCCCAAAACCCAGACGCGTGACGTGGGGTGATTTTAAGGGGAAATCAAACTTTTTTCGCCGCAAATGTTTCAATATCAAATAAAATTCGGGCGCACGTGCCCGAACCTATAATCCGGCAGAGGGCTGCTTCCCGTTTATAAATCTCGTATTATATCATTCGGCTAAGTATTAGGCGAGGGATGCAATATGATTGTGTTTCCTGTCTGGTTTTGCTCCAATTCGCCACATCACCGCAAAATATTTGCGTCTTTCGGACGTCTTTTTCCTCTCAATTTTCACGTTAAATTCGTGCTTCTACAAGCTGATTTATTTGACAATGCGCAAAGAAACGTTAGCTAACGGATTACTTGAATCGATTAAAACCACACGACAAGCATTATCAGAATGAGCATCGAATTCCAGTTCAAGATTTTCTCAATAATGTTTCAATAATGGCTATCGAGTTGGAGTCAAAGTTAAGTGAGGACATCTGCAATATTGTGGCCTTAAAAATGTCGGAGAAAACACAGAATTCCGTTAGTTTGGCATTCTTTTTCAAAATGCTTAGAATTGGCTGATTGATCAATGGAAAGGCCATCGATTTATTGCTGATTTGATTAAATTTTTCGTATTCCATTGGCTGGCGAATGCAATTTAGCTGAAAAGCAATGTTACACGAGTGAAGCTCGCGGCCATGGCGTGTGTGGAGCACATCATAAATATGTAAACATTATTTTCAATTGAATGAAAGTACAGCAACAAATGGAAGAGCGGAATGAATTGCGGGCGTATTTAAAACAATGCATTTTCAACCCGCTGGCGCGCCGAACGCGAAATTGACAGTTGACTTTACAATGGCTGCAATTTCATATATTTAGCGATAATTTCGCGCAAAGCAAACGCTGCACGCTCCTGTCACTCGTTGACGAAGGAAAACGCTTCTCCTGCCGCTCTTGCTGTTCTCTCACAAGAAAATATGTCATGTACTCATTAACTCAATTATACGGATCCAATCTACAATTGCCGCTTAAATAAGTTCTACTCGTATTACCAATTCATTGAAAAAGTCACCATTTTATTGATTCCCTCCATATTGAATGTCAAATTGAACGAAATTGATAGTTGACAGTTGACATATGATTATATGTCAATACAGAAGTGAAACAAAGAATTTTATGCTTTTACCCTCGAGAATCAACCAAATAGGAACTCCCGCTTATTTAATTTCAATTGATCTCTCTAATTTATTGGAGAAGTGATCTTTCCCTCTATTTTCTTCCATATTGAATGTCAAATTGAACGATATTGACAGTTGACAGATGACATATGCCAATAAGTCAGTACAGAACACTGAATTGAATAACTTTTGAGCGTTTTCCTTCTAGAATCTTGCAAACAGGAACTTCCGCTTAATTAATTTGAATTAATCTCAATAATTTATTGGAGAAATGATAATTCTCCCGATTTTCTTCCATATTGAATGTCAAATTGATTGAAATTGAGAGTTGACAGTTGATATATGTCAATAAGTCAGGACAGAACACTGAATTGAATAACCTTTGAGGGTTTGCCTTCTAGAATCTTCCAAACAGGAACTTCCGCTTAATTAATTTGAATTAATCTCATTAATTTATTGGAGAAGTGATCATTCTCTCGATTTTCTTCCATATTGAATGTCAAATTGATTGAAATTGACAGTTGACAGATGACATATGTCAATAAGTCAGTACAGAACACTGAATTGAATAAGTTTTGAATGTTTTCCTTCTACAATCTTCCAAACATCAATTTCTGCTTAATTAATTTCAATTGATCTCACTAATTTATTGAAGAAGTAATCATTCCCTCGATTTTCTTCCATATTGAATGTCAAATTGAACGATATTGACAATTGACAGACGACATATGCCAATATTACAGTATAGAACACTGAAACGAATAACTTTTGAGCGTTATCCTTCTAGAAACTTCCAAACAAGAACGTACCCTCACGTTATTGCTTTTCGCAGATAGAAACTACGTTCCTTTTCGTTTTACAATCACATTTCACGTCCACAGTTTGCTCGTAAACAACATTAAACAAATACATTTCTGTATGGCGTCACAGCTAATTTTTAATTGTCTAGCATAGCGCAACAATTGATTAAGCTAATTGAATGTATCTTTGTAATAATGGCTATTACTGTATCATTATTCCATTAGCAAGCAGAAAATTAGCCGTATTGTGATGAAAGGTTTGCGGACGCTACGCATTGGAGAAAATGGCGAAAATTATTCAATTACGATCGCATGCGGTTTCGTATTTATGCATATTGAAACATGGAAATATGTCGCACAATTGGACGGTTGGCAGACGCAAATCAATTCTCATTTTTTCTAATTGGCAATAGCTGTTTACATGCTTGCCGTAATTGGATTGTTTATCATTACGCGAATTCGCATGTTATGACATGGAATAATGCCCAATAATGCGCGCGTAAATGCTATCATTTTACGGCGTATTTAAAAGTGCTCTAATTGAGCAATTATCTTGCGCACGCGACGATCAAATGCGCCCTTAAATACCTGACCACATCTTCGGCCTGATCGCATCTGCTGGCGACTATCGCAATGTTGCATAATCATTGATAGTGGCGGTCGTGTTTTAATTAGCGTCCCCAAATGCGAAAAAATGGATAAACACGCGATGGCACTCCGGATGGCGACACGAATGCCACATTAGCCCGCTGATCGGGGGCGCATTATCAATCCGCTTCGAATGAATCGAACAAATGCATTTCGCCTTATTACAATTGCAAACTTTCATCCCCATTTATCCATATTCGGGCCGGCAAATGAGCGCATTGGTAATTATTATTTGCAATTCGGATCCGGCCGATGCGTAGGTAAGGTTGGGCTCGCTGATGCATTTCGGCAGGCGTTGTTAGCCCGCTGGAGCGTGCAAATCGTGAGAAATGACGGCGGCGAGGTGTGAAAACGTCGACAGCCTGCGCCCGATCATCCATCATCCGTCATCCGGACGACGATGGTGACGATGCTGGATGAGCAGCATCCCGCTGTATTATTAAGCTGTCGATACGTCAACAATGTGGGCCATGGGCCATCAGCCACGGGCCAGTGGCGGTGCGGTAATTAGAACAAAACCGCGTCGAAGGGGGCGCAATGCGTGAGCAATGACAGTTTCGCCGTTTCGCAGCGGGAGCGCGAGCGAGGCGCCCCCAGGCGGTCGCTGCGCTGGGGTAGCGTCACCATCAAGTGACGCGCCACACCTGCTCGCACACAGGCCGCTGCTACGACGCAAAGGTGACCTCAGGGTCATCGGCGAGGAACAAAAGCGATCATCCGGCGGTCCAGCGGCCAGATCGCAGCCAAGAAAGGCTTTCTTCGGCGAAGCGCGCGTAAAAAGCGCATCGAACATGCGCGCGGCCCCAAAACGCACATTTCAACGCCCGGAAAATCTCCGGCTCTTCGCGGATCGCACGTACGCGCCTTTTGTGCTCGCTGCTCTCGTCTAGCACGCATATCCAGCATCCAGTCGCACCTAACACGGCGAAACAGCGCGAAATGGATCCAAGATGGCGGCAACAGACGCCACGCCGCCATTAGGCTAACCTAGAGACGCGCATCTGCGCGTCCATCAGTTGAGGTTCGTTGCGACGGAAAACTGGACGATATTGCGGCATATTGAATGCAACCCCAGGCGATTGTTTTCCCGCTCGCCTCAGATTCGCCTTCGACATGTTTCACTTTCATCTCATTGTTGTCGGATGGGTTTTCGGCGCGCAACGGTCGCCGGCTCGCTCATCTTGCCGCATCTCGTTTGCCTCCGCGCTCACTTACTTACTCACTTACCTCACTTACCTGTGCCGGTCCAAACGTGTTTGCGCGCCGGATCGATGCGAGGAGACGATGGACCAACGGTCATCTCTGCCCCCTGCGTCCGAGACTCGCGCCGGCCGGTTTGCCGGCTCTAGGTGGGATCCAGGCGCACCCCAGCGCGAACTAGGTCGCGCAGCAGCCCGTTCCGGACCCATTGTCTTCGGGCGTGGCCCACAACGGCTCTTCGCGCGCTCATCTCCATCGGCGATCGCCGATTTCGTTGGCGTAGGTCGTTGACGCCGAATAATTTATTCCGGAACACGTCGCGTGCGACAAAGACCTTATGTGGGCCATTGTGGTGCGCAGGCGCGCGGCGCGTCGGTAACACAGGTCGCGACAAGCTAGGCGACCAATCTAGCAAAAGAAAGTAGCAACAGCAAGGTCACGTAATCAATTCCGGGATCATAGCGGCCCCAAATTGATTATTTTACCACCTCTTTTAAACATTTAAACATTTAAACATTGAAAACCTCTATCGGGAATGGTGGTAGAAATGAGTAAGAATTCAAACATAACCTCTTTTCGACTAATGTCAAGCAAGAAGTTAATAAAATTCCCACTAATTAATAGCCTTGGCTATATTC
>JAOEHK010003665.1:1780-14581 GCA_025447835.1 Labidoglobus nevermanni
CGGCCGCCCCTTTAACCGGCTTTATTTATTTAGATAGCTTGGAAAACCCTTCTTACGGGTACCCTCGTAGCAGGGTTATGTCGGACACGTCCTAGGACCCTACGGACTAAAAACCAAGCTCCAGCATTCAACCCTGAGGTTATATGTGCTGTTGGGGAGAAGAAAAGGGGCTTGCTAAACGAGGCCACTTGAGCTCCTGAAGATTTTTACTCTATACATATACGAATGTATGATATACTGTTGCCATTTCTACATTTACGGTCATCCTTATATTGCTTCCTATTGTATAAACATAACGACATCCTGACAATCCCGACCCACTATATCCTGGCCGTCCTCTTGGCATGAGCTTTTCTTCGCTCCTCAACCGATGGCAGAAACGACAGAATGCTTTCACCAGTTCGCCCCCTAAAACGGAGATTCCAAGCGTGCACGGCCGCCCCTTTAACCGGCTTTATTTATTTAGATAGCTTGGAAAACCCTTCTTACGGGTACCCTCGTAGCAGGGTTTTGTCGGACTCGTCCGAGGACGCTACGGACTAAAAACCAAGCCCCAGCATTCAACCCTCAGGTTATATGTGCTGTTGGGGAGAAGAAAAGGGGCTTGCTAAACGAGGCCACTTGGGCTCCTGCAGATTCTGTTGCCACACTGTTGCCATTTCTACATTTACGGTCATCCTTGTATTGCTTCCTATTGTATAAACATATAACGACATCCTGACAATCCCGATTTAGCGAATAATCCCAATTTGACTATTTTATTTCGTTGGTCCCTTGGAATTCATTAAATCAGGGTTTTACTGTATAAATATAACCATTTCATTGGAATTGTAAAATCTAAGTTGAGATCGAAAAGACCAACAATGGTTTTCGGGGAAATTCTAGAGCCAACAACAAGAGCGCTTTTGTATGAGGAAGACGAGTACATTCAGCCAGAAAAGTATGATTTTCTCTGTTGCATTATTATTCCGATATAATTGGATAATTATTCAACAGCCTCAGCTGGATTCGTAAGCCCACAACTCTTCCTGCAATAGACAGCATATTAATATCGGAATCAATATTCACCAACAAAATAATAGACGCTTGTTTCCTAACTCCTGGTCAGATAGCTATTGCTAGGTCAACAAATGGTTGCGTTTCTCTTTATCAAATTGCCGATGCGCAGTTCATCATAAAATGCAAATTAAAGCCGGCTACTTCTATCGGCAATATCATTGAAGAAATTCACGAGTGGTTGGACGCAGCTAAGGCAATTTACGCCCTGGTCACTCTGCCTACCGCAAGCTATCAAAATAAAATGTTGCGCAACAATGCAGATATCATTCTTAGGCGCCTGTCGACTAATGCGATAAATGCTAAAGTGGACACTAAATGGAAGCAGCTAGAGCAGCCAAACCTTATCACAGGTTTGGGAGCGAATTGTTTATCTTACTGCGTTGCAGCGGATAAAAATTGCACTCTGTTTCTGGCTTACTTAGATTTTGCTCCGCCTGACTCTGACAATTCCAAGCCATTTGTTGAATTGTTGAATAATTTGGGCTTCTCTTCCACGAGCGAGACTTGCAAGTTAATTTCAAATCTGCCTGAGCACAATCTGTACATTTAAATTAAATTTATTGAAGCAACCGGTTTAATGCCTAAGCCATCCTAAGGGTTACAAATATTGATAAGTCTATATATTGTCTACCAGCACTATCTACGTTCCACCTATAACTGTAGTATATGTATCATACCAATTATCAACATTTTGCCGCCCTCTAATTGTACCGCCCAGTAAGGCCCGCACCCTCCCTCATCACCCAGGCTAATCTGGATATATTTTCATGTATTTATAGTACGATTTCGACAAAGTAATCTCTAAGCTTTTGGCGGGAAGACCGATTTGTAGAAATAATAAATCAGTGGATTGGAGTCGACAATTTCTTTCTACCCTTCTGTACATTTAACTTGGGATTATAAGATGAAAATACAGCAACTATGTAACAATAAATCAGTCAGCGATCATTGAAATAAATAGAAATGAGCTAGAAAGCGAATTGTTTAACAATAATATTACTTAAATCAAGTCCAGCTGTAATTGAAAGTCTCTGCAGAGTATTTTAAACTTTCGACATGCGTTATAAGTTTGCAGTCATTGGAACAGAAGTGCTTGAGAATCGTGGGTGACAGGCCACAGTCCGAGAGGTTCTCCTGATTGAAAACGCCAGCGCCTTGGGGTGCAGCTTCATTATCAGAGGATCCACATCGATATTTGACTTTACTAAAAGAAACCGTGTCGGCCAATGTACTAAACGTCGCTGTCATTGAATGCTCAAGTGGCTGCAACGCACATAAATTGTGCAAACAGTGAGGCAAGATGGGCCCCTGCAGGTCGATGGAGTAGAAGTCCTCGTTGTCTACGTGGACTTTATTCTGGCGCACTTCCAATGGCATTAGGCACCCGCCATGAAACGCCACAGGCGCTAGCAATGTGGGTGGAACTCCAGCGAAGAGTCCAGTCGGGGAAATAGCGCTTTTACAATGAACAAGAAAACTATAGAATGCTTGAACCTCCACTCCTTGGATGAGTACTAGACTCAGTTCGGAATTGTCCACTTCACATTCTTGTTTTTGTGTTAATTTTGCCTAGAAATGAATTTGAAGAGAATTTCGTTAACTTTTAATGATGTATTGTTATTATTTTACTGGAGGGCGTGCTGTACATAGGCCCGACTATTTGGGCCCATTGGTTTTTTGAAGGGAAGAAAGGATTGGGGTTTTGGGATAGGATCGGGAATCCTAGAGGAGGCTTCTACAACTACATCTGCCATTTCAGATGTACTGTCCTCTCTTTACTGGCCGCTCTAGTCAGCGGTAATGCTGTTCCGGGGATCGACCCCAAGTCACTAGACTCGTGCCCATTTGCTTCACCGGCTACCGAATAGTTCAGGGGTGAGCAACCTTTTTTCAGAGTGGGCCGCACATAGAATTTTTATGTTGGGTCCGGGCCGTAAGTATAAATTAATATTAATGATGATTCGATTTGGTATTCGTCAAGAACTATTTCTACACGTCTAAAGAGTACGGATAGTTCAATAGTTGGCCAACAAACGTGCCGCTGTATGATAATTATGGCAAAATTTGGAAAATTTTAATGGCCTACCATTAGGAGCATATTTTTCTACTCATGGTCATAAATGCCGCATGTGCCAGGTGGGCCGCATGAAACGGTCCACTGGGCCACATGCGGCCCGCGGGCCGCGTCTTGCTCATCCTTGGAATAGTTCATTCAGCCACTTTGTTTGGAAGGAAATATAAGGTTGGGGTATTACAGGGTTCACGAACAAACTCTTTTAGACGCGCCGCACTCTCTACTTTGTAAAGACCGAAAATTTCATGAAAATCTAAGTGACCGTCGTAAACCACAGATGGTCCGATAGTGGGGAGGGTCTTCTGTACACTTTGCGCGGCTCTTTTCAGCTCCTTGGCTCTTCCTCTTCCGTAGGGGAAGACCTAGGTTATTAAGATGGGATGGGGAATCGCAGAGGAGCGTACTACAACCACATCTGCCCTTTCAGATGTACTATCCTCACTCTACTAGCCGCGCAATTGTCAAGGGTGACGCAGTTCTAGGGATTGAACTCAGTGACTAGACTGGTAGGCCATCTGCGTCACCGCTAGGCAACTGAATGGTTCGTGCGGCCACTTAGTTTGGAAGATAGTATTGGGTCACTGGGATGGTATAGGACAGGGCTCTTTTAGAAGTAAGGTGTGGCTCTCTGAAAATTCATGGTAAGGTCGGTTTATTATATACCAGGCTCTTTTTAGCTCTTGGCTGGCTCTTTTAATGGCCAATTGGCTCTTCCTCGCTAAAAGGTTGGGGAGCCCTGGTATCGGGTATCGTAGAGGAACCTACTGCAGCCACATCGCTCATTTTAGATGTCGTAGTGTCCTCTCTATTAGTCACGCAATAGTCAAGGGTAATGCTGTTCCAGGGATTGAACTCAAGTCACCAGGATCGTGGTCCATCTGCCTTTCAGCGGTTTTTGTAGTAGCATTAATCGTACCTGTGTATAATTGATTTGTTTAATATCCTCGGAATTAATTCCCATACTTTTAAGCCAATTTTCGTCGGCTTGTTCTTCTTCGTCATCACTGGCCGATGGTGCATTCACTTCTTCCTGGGTTCTCTCATATCGGAGCGGCATGGTGAATTCAATTTCTTCCTGCTTGAGCATGTGCCTGAATCCGCGTGTGGTCGGCGATATCAGGGCATGCATCTCGGAGAAGCCGGCGATTCCAGCAGCCCGAAAAAGCACCGTGAACGAATTGGCGCAGGCATAAAAGAATGGGCATTGGCGCATTCGAATGAGATGGAAAAGCGATCGCAAGCTGGACATCCATGCCAAGTGCATGCTTTCTTTAATCTGCGAAGTTAAAGGCATTGTGGACTGTGCCGCCTTGGTATTCGAACGCGGAAACAACTTCAACCAGGGAATTGATGGCTGCTGCCAATAGAGACAGCACTGATGGAACTTGGAGTTGGACGATGTGTCCAAGGTGGTTCCAGTGCTGTTTATGTCCAAGCAGCGAGTGAAGCCAGTCACTCCTGATGCTTCTTCGCTGATTTTCAGATTCTGCTTCCAGGCGAACGGCCTCGACGAAAGGAAGCGCACCTTCTTCTTTAAACTCCAATCAATGGGGATCCATTTCTCGCCGGAGGATTTCACTTCTAGCGGCTCTTCACAGCCAGCCAGGATGTTGCTGAAGTTTCGATGGTTTTCCTTCTCATCAGGACGTTGCTTCGCAGGTTCACTCGATGCTTGGCCTAGGTTTAATAGTTGGAAAAGTGTGTTATCCGATGACTCTTCTAACACTTCGATTTCCGCTGTTTTTGTCCGTTTCGCGTTGTGGGTTTCTTCGTCATCGCTATATTTAAGAAATGGATTCTTTCGTTTCGCTGATGATATGTTAGCAAATGTTGAATTCAATTCGGGCTTTCTGGTGCATGATGATGACGCGATTCGGGC
Organism: Labidoglobus nevermanni; assembly: GCA_025447835.1. Classification (NCBI taxonomy): domain Eukaryota; kingdom Metazoa; phylum Arthropoda; class Insecta; order Coleoptera; family Staphylinidae; genus Labidoglobus; species Labidoglobus nevermanni. Next base: position 6,793 of record JAOEHK010003665.1, read on the forward strand.
TTGAAGGGCTTTCTTCTTCAATTTGAGTTTCTGCATTTGCATTACCTCTGAAGGATGCTTCCACTTGAAACCTTTTCTAGTTTCTTCGCTCATTTTGGCCGACCAGATTGGTGATTCTTAGAAAATAACTATAAAAATATGTATATTAAAGATTATTTCCAAATTCTATGCCGTTTATAGAGCAATAATTCTCAAACGTATTTGATTCGCGGCATCCCTCAAAGCCAAAGCGCAACGGACAAGCACGGGGAATACCCGAGAATTTCTCGAGTTTCGTATTTCCGGGAATTTGAAGTTAACGATTATCTTCATTCTTTTGTTTTCTTATCAAATATTATCCACCATGTTAAAAGACATGGAATCGTAGAAACAAGATAAAAACTCATCATCCATTGATCGGCATTTTTTACTCATGGACCATATCATTGTTTTTCTTAAAATTCGGCGTTACAGTGAGTAGACATTTCAGTACCAGGAATATCTAGAAATGAGCTATTGGTTTTTATGGCCCGCTAAATACTCCATGTTGCCCCCGTAGGTACCGAGAATTGCGTAGAATTCCGAAAAAGCTATTTAGATTACGTTTTATAAGGTTTTGTTGAAAACTATTACATTTCTGATGGGTTGAATGATGAGAAAATGTCTCAAATTACTTCAATAATTCAAATGCTGTTAAGTACCAACCGGTTTCGGCACTGAGGCCATCATCAGGGTATGTAAACCACAAAAAGATGGTATTGTTAAATTGGCACCATTGTGCCTGGATCAAGTTTTTGCAATCGAATGCCATCCATTGATCCAGGCACAATGCTAATTTAAAAATACCATCTTGCCCGTGCCTGCTGTAAACAAATGAAAATTTTGCAGCACCCTTCGGCAACCCTGTGGTATGCTCGCGGCACCCACTTTGAGAAACTGTGCTATAGAGACTGATCGCAGTATTCGTTTGAATTTTAAATTATTCAAGAATTCATTAGTCATAGAAACGATACTGCTCGGAAAATCATCAAAATTGTCAAATCATACGTGCAAATCAGTTAACATAATTACATGTGTTCTGAAGCTAAGCATTACCTTAGAAGTTGTTCAGATTCGTAATATTTTAACGATTATCAATAGAATCTCAATGCAAGGTTATCTAACCTCGTAGATTCGCAGTGAATTAGAAATAATTGCTGAAAATGGCTGGGTGCATTCCATGTTTTGTGATTCCACTACTTCTCTTCATTTTCCACCGATATATTCAACCGTTGCTCTTAAAACTCTGGAACCCCTGGGAAAAGAAGCTGAAAAATGGGGAAACAGCAGCGCCCATCGAATGCACTCAATCAATCGGCAATTGGACTTGTCCTTGTTCCAACAAGGATAAACAAGTTAAGGATCAACTAGACGAAAAGAGCGAAGAGGACAATTCCAAACTTAAGGCACTATAGAATATTACTGAACGTTTTAAAATGAAGAAAAGCTGTTAACCCAAGCAACGCAATACACAATTAAATAAAGATATACAATACCAAAAAACTTCAATAAAATGGCATATCCGATTGCCTACAACAATCCCTAGTATATATCCGCGCTTGATGGAAATCTCGATGTTCCAGTCTTCTGCCCCAAGCCGTCATGTTTTCCTCGATATCCCTTAATTGCGGTATTGTGGCCATCGCGACCAGGGTGCCAGCACCCTCTGGGACCACCACTGTAAGGCCTTTCCTGCTATTCCTTAATACGCCGCCATGACGGCAACCGACAAACGTACCACAGCAAGTAGCCGTGCTCTTACATCCTTTTTTGTTACATCTGGATAGGTCTACCTTCCGTTCCCCGTACCTCGGTCTTGCCGGTCCTTTTGGCTATCCCATCTTTATTCCCATAGTCGTCTCATGTACTCAAAGAGCATGAGCTCCTTCCAGGGCAATTTAGCCATCTCAGCGTGGGACAGTACCTACTTCCACAAGGCTGCCTTTCGTTGCACCCTTAGTGCGATGCTCTCGCCCACTATGTGTTGAGGCGTTTCATCCTCTTCTACGCAGTACCTGCATAGTGGGTCTTCATGAGACCCACTGTAGTGAGTCCTACGAGTTCTCTTAGCCTTGCTCGTACCTAAGACCGAATGGAGGTGCTTGATGGTATTCTCCCCAGGAATATCTTGGAGTGATGCATTCCCGGTGCTCGTTCCCATTCGTCCTGTCTCTGTTGGCACTACGGCCCTCAGAAATTTCTTCCCTACGACGGGGTATATGGTTTGCTGCGCTTTTTGCTAATTCGTCTGCCTTCCTAAACCCCGTATATGCCTGGTCTTTTGGTAGCCAGATTAGCATTACGCATCGCCCAAGTGCTAGGTCGTCAAGTCGCCGGGCACACTCTTTCACGTACATCCTTAATTAATCATTAGGAATTTCGGAGATATTCTGATTAGCCCCGGGGTTCTTAAATCGAAAACTTGTAAAAAAGTGCCGGGTATATCGGAGGATAGGTGTATTTAGATTACAGAATGTTAATAAAGATACACCTAACTTCGAGATTACGGAACGTGTTTGAATAAACAGTACATACTTCAATTAATCCTCGAATACAAACATTAAAAGCATAAGAAAATGTGAAAGGTCGATTTGGCAATATGACGAAAGTACTTCGCACTGATTCCGCACTAATTTCCTTCTCAACGATTGTAACTTAGTTAAATATAAAAATAGATATCAGTGCACGTGCAAGTGAGAAACGTATTCAGTTGACATTGCGCAGCTCAATGTCGAAGACCAGGGTGGAGTTGGATGGAATAGTCGGAGGACTGCCCTTCTTGCCATATGCCATTGCTGGAGGGCACACAATGCGCCGCTTGCCGCCGACTCTCATTCCAGCCACCCCAACCTCCCAGCCTTTGATGACCTCTCCGCGACCCAAACGGAACTTGAAGCCATTGCCTTTGAGAGAAGCGTCGAAAACTTTATTGTTGCTCTTCAGGCGTCCCTCGTAGTAGACCTGCACCATCTTTCCGTTCTTAGCCGGCGCGCCGCTACCTGGGCACAGATCTTCGATAACAACGCCGCCCGCGACCGTCTTCTTAGGGCTCTTCGCTTGCTGCTGCTGCGGTTGATGCTTGCCCTTCGGCGATTTCGCATCTTTTTGCTTGTTTTCCCCCTCCCCCTTCTTACCCTTTTTGGTGACACCGTTCTGCTTGGTGGGGACTTTCACCTCATCCTCGGACTCCTCATCATCATCTTCATCGTCTTCATCCAACTAATGGGCAATAAGTTGACTTGTTATTCGCTTCGGTTAGCTTTTAACAAGGGATTTACCTCAAGGTTTCCACTTTCGTCCAGCTCACCAGCATCATCTTGATCAGTTTCCTCTTCCTCCCCCTCCTCGTCGTCCTCCTCCTCCTCCTCGCCCATTTCGTCATCTTCTTCTTCCTCGAGAATCGGGTCGTCTTCGCCATCGTCGTCCTCCTCCTCCATGTATTGCGTCAGACTGAAGTCATCGTCCTCCTCTTCGTCATCATCGGGCAGATCGTTGAGCATGTCCATGGTTTTCAGTTTCTTCGCTGGTGCTGGAATAGAAATGCCAGGGTTATCAATCTATTCAATGATTGTAAGAAAGGAGAATGTGAAAGCAATACGCACGTGCGGTCGCAGCCAATGCAGCAAGTTTCTTGCCAAGTGCACCAGTCAAGCCGTTTTCTATAAAAGTTGTAAAGTCCCGCAGTTGTAGTCTACCAGAACAATTCAAGAACGAATGATATTGGAAAGAAGCAATTGCTTACGGTTTGATTGGGTTTTCTGACGCTTGCCAGTGACGATGGCCTTGGGGTCGATGGTTCCCAGGCTGAGCTCGCCTTCCTGTGCCTCTTCATCGGATGCCTCTTCGTCGAGAAATTCGTCGTCCTGCACCAGGTAGCCAGTCAGATGGACGTGAGCATTGCCGTTGGTGATGAACGACACTTCGGTGCCGACGTCGAAGTTGAGATCCAAGGGGCATTGGACGTTGCCTTCCTTCGTCAAGGTGCAGAGCAAGTACTTGCGATTGTCGAATCCGCACATCACTTGCGCCGGCTCGCCCGAGGACGTGGAGACGTCCATTGCGGCCATGGAAATGTGGAATGGCTTTTTGACGACTTGAGAATACCTCTTCTGAGGTTCCATAATGAGTCCTATCATTGGCAATCTCGTTTCAATCAAATACTTGCCCACCACGTGGGAGATGATGGACGAAAGTCATGAATTGGAGCTGGTCACGTAAGAACTTACCCCAGAACATATTTGCGGTGATTTCAGCAACGACAAGACAACAATAATACACGAAAAATAAATAAGTTGGAACAAAGAGCGTTTAATGAAATATTGCAAAACCGGTAGAAACCACGTTTTTCGGCTTCACAAACGCAACGCTGAATCCGGAATGACAGTCGGAAGGAGAATGCGCGCCACTCGTGAGCACTTTAGGTTAGATCTTCCGAAACTGTGCAAAATGAAATATCCCTACAACTTTCAAGTTATAACGGAATTAAATGCACATTTTGTTGAGGAAATATAACAAATATAAATGCGAATATAATGGCATAACGTCATGTCCGCATTCATAACATTTCAGATATCAAATTTTAATGTAATATTTCACAATGAATTTATAAATAAGTCATATATTTCTTCTTAGAAATCGTAGAAGCATTGATAGGGTACATTTATAGTCGTGGCTTTATCCTGTTTTAACATAAAATCATTAGAGCTCGAATATACATGGAGAAAGAACTTTGAAATTTACCACTACACCAGTGGTCAGCAAACTCGCCATCCAAAAGAGCCAAATTTAAGCAAACACAATATTTAAGCATATTCAAAGAGCCATGATTTTCCGAAACTCGACCGTCTTTGTAAAATCCCAAAGAAAGATCGCGACTGACTATCCATACTATTGTTGCTTTCTAAGAATGCCATGTTATGAGCCTGCACAATATATTTTGTGGAAGAGCTACAACCGAAGGCCCAAAGAGCCCAATTCCGATCACTGCACTACACCCATTGATTCACTGGTATTCCCCATGCTTGTCCGTTGCGCCTTTTGAGGGGTACCGCGAATTGTAGTTTTATGGCTTTGGGGTGCCGCGAGTTGTAGGTTTATGGCTTTGGGGTGCCGCGAGTTGTAGTTTTATGGCTTTAGGGTGCCGCGAGTCCAATAAGTTTGAGAAACATTGGTCTACGAGTACGCATCGAGTAAATTTCTAAAATTCGACCTTAAGGGGTCTATGAAAACCAACAATATGGGTAAGGGGCCTACGGGACAAATAAGGAAACACTTATAGATGCTGAGAAATCGAGGCAACTACTGTCTTACCCTCTGAATCAGATTCTGGAACTTGACTGCCAGTTCATCTGGCTGGAGGTATAGAACCCCCGTATAACGGAGAAAGTACAACGGAGTTAAATAGAAGGTCCTAAGTGCAGCGTGTGATTATAATCGTCCTCAAAAAATAAACTGGCAAAGCTACAATGGACAAGCAGGAGGAATACCCATGGTGGTCTACAGCAGTGTTTCTTAAACTGTGGGTCGCGACCCTATTTGGGGTCGCGAAGGTTTCTCGAATGCGATGAATATATAGGTCTTTATGTAAGATTGTAAAGGTTTGTTTTATAATAAATTCTAGTTTATGATCATTAATAATACTAAAAATAGCATCACAAATTAGTACTTCAAATTTTTATATTTAACACCTGGGGTTTCGAAGCAATCGTGGACCCCAAATGGGGTCGCCATGGAAAAAAGTTTAAGAAACACTGGTCTACAGGATTAGGATTACAAACATAAATATTGCATAGAATTAATTCGTAACTTTATTAAACTTAAAAGCCACGTACTCACATCGTAAGTAATATTTACAGCAAATGTTCATCATGTATCGTACTTCATATGTAATTAATTTGATAATAGTAACGCAAACGAAACTATGAGAGTGAAATGGAAATGTTATAAGGTCGCTGCATGCCTGCGAATTATCCGAACGACCTGTTCATTTGGGTGAAATTCTGCCCTAGCATCAAGTTTGCAATGAAATGAGTACTAAATTCCGATGATTACTATATACAAATGTATTTCGTGAATGAAATCTGCGCACTTCAATGGCAAAGTTCACTGATGTCACCACCTATTGCGCGTTGCTTGCCAATAAGCAATTCTTTACAAAGTCACCTCCTTCTGCCTCTTGCATCTTCGCAATGAAGTATTTTAATGCTTACCATCTAATTGGGACCAAACAACCTAAACATTGCATTGTACATACTAGAAACGGAAATAAACATTAACAACATCACAAATATAGTTAACTTCAACATCATATCAATGATCGGAGAAATGTCGAAGGCGCTGAACCAGTCGCTTGTATCCGTAATCTGTGCGCAAGAAATGAGTAAAATTCACTCATACAATTTCGATCTCATACTTTCAACGATAATTGCACACTTTATGGCGTAGTGATTGCTCGCTTGAACATTAGCATTTGCTCCGTGGAGTGTTACACGGAAATGGGAGTAATTCCATGGAGAATTCAGTTAATTGCGATATAAAAACATGATGAAACAAATTGAATGTTAATGAATAATACATCTAAGAATATGCAATCAACGTTTAGACTCACTAAAATTAACTAAATATTATCGTAGCGTATTATAGATAGATCACAGATATACATTCTATTATGTTATTTTACACTTATCGGTATATGAAATGGGATATAATAGTGGGTTAAGTAAACGGTTCAGTTTAGCGTTACAGTGCGAACGAAAATTCCGTGGGATTAGCGTAATATGTGGTCGTAGGAGGCAACTCGAAAAGATTCAATCGTAAAGCAAGAGTGGAAATCAGCAAATGCGAATGTTCAGTAAAATGAAACAGTGTCCCTGTGGCCCTAGCATATCTTGTCATTGTTTCATTTCGTATTCGCCAGCGGTGGATGACTTTCAGTTGTGAGAATACGATTAACTTCTGCGAGCTCTAGTGGGAAAGTGTTTCTTGTTCAGGCACTAATGAATTTCTTTCCAAAACGTTGCGATAATTACAAAACGGTATGCATTAATTGTTGAAGTGCGAATGCTGCCGAGATTCCATCACCATCACACATCGACAGACACGTGGACATACCTCGCTGTCGTCAGCGACTTCTTCGTTCAACTCTGAGGAACGCCATGATTGCACAATACATGACGTCTTCTCCTTGGAGCACAAAATCTCTCCTTCCTCGTTAAGATTATCCTGGTTATTGTTAATTACTTAACTAATTAAAATATTGATGATACAGTCTTCTTAGCCGTCTTCCTTCGGAGGCGTGAACCAACCTACACATTCACTTGTGTTAGTTACGTGAAGAGCACGCGGCAATGCGACTTTTTGCTTAGGATTCGGGACAAGCATTGGATAGCAATGGCGGTTGGGCATTGAGAATACGTTACCATTCTTTTCATGAATCTGCACCAGCGATTTGAAGCTTTGTTGTGCTCGTGCAAGACTATATTGTCCTTGAGAGCAGACCTTCGGCGCGCCGAATTGTATCCGCGCCTTGCCCTTGACTAACGTTGCTGAGATCTGCATGATGACTGCTTCGACGGTGTACGCACTCGACCAGCCTTGCTTTGTTAGCAATTCCATGCAGATTGCACCTCCGACCAGCACATAGCCGCCTACAAAATAATTGCGCAACATGTTATTATTACGAAAAGTTATTAATGATAGTTTATCGAAGAGGCATTAACGTTTTTCAACTCCATACTAATAATGGTTGACAGAAACTTTATTTGTTTCAAAG
>JAOEHK010003687.1:0-14562 GCA_025447835.1 Labidoglobus nevermanni
TTTAGTTGATTATAATTATGCCATCTAATTCAAGTGCGCCATTGGGAGCACTTGTTGTTCGCTAATCTCAATTTACGTAAATAATATTAATGTTTGGTCTAAGACCAGTTTTAATGAACAATAAGCAAAAAAAATATATGATAAATGCTGTCAATATGACATCTGTGTAAAGGGAATCTAAGAAAAACTCTAAAATTGTTAATGTTTTCAGCCTAATTGAGAATTGCAATAAACGAATTTGGTAAATGATTGTTGGAAATCGAATTGTGATCAATGATTCAGTAGGTGAATCAAACAAATTCGATCCAAAACTTATGTAATCATTTAAAACTGATAAATCGATGAAGTTTTGGAGAAAATAAAGATCTAAGAATTAGTTTCTCCAAATTTCTTTTGTTTCATTGACACACGAACCGGCTTCGACTAATCAGCCATCCTTAGGATGTATGTTTGCAAAATTACAGCGACGACATAGTTGTTTGGATCATTGTTGGAATCACAATGTGCCCAAATTTCGATTTATTAGGTTCTTTATTAAATAATCACAACACTAGACAAATATTACAAGAGAATTTATATTGAAATCCATCTAATTGAAATGTTGCTAAAGTAGAGCTGTGTAGATATTGAAATGTGAGTAGGCATTGTTTAAACAATTACTACATGGCTAATAAGTTGTTTATTGAATTAAATTCGTTCTAACAATTCACTTCTTCCAATCATCCTTCTCGTAGTCCCACTTGGAGGAAATCCCTTCAACTGGGTTCACGTGCAAATCAAGCATACGCCTCAACTGCGCTTCCTTGGCCTCCGGCTGGAAGCTCGCGGGCAATGGACCGTAAACTGTAGACAGAACACAATGTGATTAGGTTGCATTGGAACTCTTGAGAAGGAACTAACCGAAGAATTTAAATCCCACGAAGAGCCATAAACCCAAAGATGACAAAGCTAGGCCCCAACCAATAATGGACTTCCATTCACCGGTGGGTGCTTTGAATTCCGAGAAAGTTTGACGGAAAGAAGCGCGGTACAAGGTTTTCTTCTCTTCCATGGACAGCTTCTTCCAGTCTCCCTTTTCCTTCTCCCTCAGTGCCTAGCAAATATCAAAGTGATGAATTTCATTTTAGGCGAGGCTGAAATTACCTTGATATCATTTGTGGTTTCCTTCCATCTGATGGCAGGCATCGGGAAAGCCGTACAGTCATAATAGTTAGGTTGACCATTGTAGCCGAATCCAACAATTTCTCGATTTCCGATGATGGCTTTATGGTCGTCCCATACATTTCCATGCGCACCAGCTGAACCCAATGGCACCGCACGGGCTCTGGTGCACCTACCAGAAAGGGCCAGAAGTCTTCCTGCCATTATCTACGAATTGAAAAGTGATTAGGTAATCGCGTTCTCATTCGTTCATTATAGTTTAGAAAAATATGAGCCAGTCTACATATTTACATCGTGACTGTATGGAATCTACTGAGATGAATGATAATGGTTTAACGAATTCAAGCAAGTTGGCTTTTGCACAACATATAATTTACAACGATAATACGAACAATTGATTTGGTTCACAAGATGGCGAGTCACTTTGTTGGTTAGAGTTACCAATCTATGATTTCTCAACTAGATGGCAACAGCGTTTTTAAATATTTGATATCTTTGCTTTATTTGTATAAATCTACATTAAATTTGGTATAATTCTATCCAAAACATGTAATATACATTAACTTTACATAAAAGAATACAAATTTTGTAATTTAGATACTTTAAAAGCTACAGGTACTTAAAGGACTTTATAACGATAAAGAAAATTTAGAAAAGAACATTTTTTCAATTTCTAACTCTACCGCTCTACATTACTAATAGTATATCATCATTAGATATATATCATGTCAACATTTTGCCGGAAACTCTATTCCGAGACTGATCACGCGCTTCTAAGGCAGATAACGCTCCCTAAACAGTAATATGTTGTCCTAGGGCTGGCTGCGTGATCCTTAGGTACCAAGCATCTGTCCTGAGGCTGGCCACGTGTTCATAGATAAGAAAGACTGTCCTGAAACTTGCTCCTAACCAGAAAGGCTTTGCCTTGAGACCATTGACACCCTATTAGGTCAGAAGGACTATCCCAAGTTATCCTGAGGCTGACTGTGTGGTCCTTAGGTACCAAGGATCTGTCTTGAGACTGGCCACATGTTCCTAGATCAGAAAGACTGTCCTTAAACTTGTGCGCGCTCTTAACCAGAAAGGTTCTGCCTTGAGACCATTGACTCGCTATTAGGTCAGAAGGACTATCCCAGATTGTTCACAGGCTGTTACCATTTACGTAGGGTATCCTTTTAATTTAATTTTCTGTTGCCATGAATTGCAGGATTATTAATAAATTAACTTAAGGATTCATAATGGAAAAGGTCGAATAGAATGCAAATAAAATGGGAAGGAAAAGAGAAATATGTAAGTCAAAAGCGGTTTTGTTATTTAACACACAAGTTAGACTACCTGTACAAGTTAGGTATTCATATACATTCGTATTATATAACAATATGGATTTTACACTGGACCGAATAGTATTTCTTAGCCTTATTGCAGTTATAATTGTAAACAGTTTAGGGTTTCCTCGTTTAGAAAATGTTTGTCCTTGAATCAAGATGAAAATCTCATTTGACCCTTATGCTTCGCTGCTTACCTTTGTTCACTGGAATTGCTAATAGTTCAGAGATAGAATCAGGATCCCACAATTTAGTGTTTTAGTATAATTTTATATTCGTCCATGTAAAAATTGTATTCGATCTGTAATTGATTGGCGCATTGACTTTGTTTGTTACAAAAAATATTTGTATAGAAACCCAATTTCACTCCTTTACACAATTCGTCTACGTATTTTTATTACTAGAATACATTGATATGATCGAAGTGGGGAAAGGTACATTTGTGCAAGGACTGCGTTGGGCATTGCGTCATCCTGACTCGTATCCATGACCATTGTGTCCTGGCTAGTTGGTTGGGGATTAAGTGGGCTTATGTAAAATGTTCAAAATGGCAAATGAACATGCATTCGCAATTATCATTTGACTATTGGTATATAGTTTGTTAACTAAGGGTATGTGGCAGTGCCGATGTGTGCGTTAGACAGAAACCATCTGCAGAGCGTGCCTTGTGTACATAGCTTAAAGTATGATGCAAGGATGCGCTGAAGTAACTTAATAGCGGAGGCATTCAAGAGACCACCACATGGTCGAACAAACACCAACTAATTGTGGTGCTTTCGCAGTGTCCGCCAAAGAAGTCGATAATCTATCTACAAACATTTCCTAACACAAATCCTTAATAGGTACCCGAATTGAACGGGCTATACACATAATATTTACGCCTAGGTCTTTTACGTTTGCTCTTCCTTAATTTCTTTCTTGGTGGCTGATACATGGTGCTTCTCGGATATGTTTGGTAACTCCGATATATCAGTAATTGATTTAGGACGATTTGTGGCTAATCTTACATACTACAACACACTTAGCTATTACCCTTTGATTTTGTCTTTCACTTATTTAACTATGCGACTGTTCTGTTGCTGAGTAAAACGAAACCAGCGCAATGATCTTCCAAGATGCTGTTCGGGTCTTCAGTAAGCATATTTCCATCACGATTTGGTGCTTGCGCTTACAGCTTGCATTCGCCAACATTTCTACTTGCTGCGGTGTGTCCCACCAGCTGAAGATGGTAGTCCGAATTGAGCACCAGGTCCGCCACACAACCATGTACCCCGTGGCGGAATCTGCCACCGGTGCTCAGTGCAATGTCGGGCATTCCGCCAACGAAAAGGCCTTCTTGGGTTGCACGTGGCTGCGGCAGGTCGACGCTTTGTCGTGTTAGTGTTGGACCATTGTCCACTTCCAAGATTCCCGACCCACCATTTCTGCATTTAGACCATTGTCATTATTACAGCGAAAGATTATAGAAGATGACAAGTAGAATACCAGAAATTACCCTTAGTGGGCTACTTATAGGGCTAGTTTCTCATGTATCTCGCGTGTCTCAGAATACTAAAATCGGTTGCCCAATAAACAGTTTATTGCTTTCGTAGCGTCTCATTGCCGACGGCTTCATCAACTGTAGATCGGTCTTTTCCAGAAAGGCGTCTTTTGTCGTCTTTTGTTTCACCTAGGATCGTCCAGGAAAACATCTACCCAGATAACATTGCTGTCGTAAATCAAGTATACCGTGCCCCATTCGGCAATTGGTTGGCTTTAGTACAAACTGATAATGCACAAATGAATCGCTTCGGCTTTGTCAATATCAAAAGTTTGCACTGAATGAACCGCAATAAGAACTTTATCGAGTTTTGCCCGATTGTCGAAGATACTATACCCTTGCCCACCCTTGCAAATGACCCAAGTTTGTCTACGAAATTTGCGAATTATCCGCGTTGCAGATTCTCATTTACTTTCTCCAGAATCTACAGGACCATAGATTACTAAGAAGTGAACGGTATCTTCATTTTTATGAATATAGAATTAACTTAATTCATTCATTCGATTAGAAATGGTCGAATTAGGGACGCTATAATATCGAATAGTAGAGATTACCCTTTCATCTAATGTATGACCCGCAATATAATCTGATAACAAGTGTTATCCTGGTATATATGGTAAGAAACCCCATATGAAGGTAAACTATCAATTCTACTTGCCTCACTGCCCGAACCCGATGCCAGAGATTGTCGTGGACGGTTGTGATGTTGTGAACGACGACAATTTCCTCGGCTCGTACTGTGTAGCGAAGGACGAGTGCGCCGCGCTCTAGTCCCAAGGAGAGGAAGTCCCCGGAACCGGAGTCCATCCATAGCAACAACCCATCGGAGGTCGACACTTTGAAGCGGACATTAATGTTCAGGGGATCGGAGACGAGGGTGGCCAGCGTGGAAGGATCGTTGAAGTGCAAGTAGCTGTCGTCGCCGCTGAAGGACGGTGGCCCCCGAGTGCACAACTGGTCCCGATAACCGGGCCTGCAGCGGCAAGTGAAGTAGTCCAGCTGCGGAATGCATTCGCCGTCCTCGCCACAGGGTCGCGCCACGCACGGATGTGGGCAGTTGTCCACGTTTGCGCCGCCGAGCGCCTCCGCCAAGATGGGGATCTGTCTGCCGTTAATGGTGACCCTCTGGATGCATCCGACGAAGGCCTTCCGCACCCGCACCTCCGGCGACACGCCCCCAAAGTTGGGCACGCCGCCCAGGTACAGATTTTGCGGCAGTGAAAGCTGCGTGAAGGCGCCGGGGGACATCACCTCCGCTGGTAGCTGATTGTCCACCTCGAGGATGGCCAGACGTGCGGTGCGCGATACCCTAATTTGATGCCATTCGCTCAGAATGAGCGGATGCTCGCTACGAGCGACCGCGACCCCGGTGCCGAGATCGAAGGCGAACTCCACGAATGCTTCGTTCAAGTACAGCGCCATAAAATCACCGAAACCATCCATGCGGTGCCCATTGTAGAGCAGTAATCCGTCCTCGGCGTTCGCCTTCAGCGTTATCTCCACGTCCAGCCAGGTCAGGGCGTCATCAGCCAGACCACGGTAGCGCAGATGGCTGGAGCCATTGAATGCAGGCACTTGTAGATCAACGCGCACCTCGCACAGGTCCCCAGCGAAGCCCAGTGGGCAGAGGCATACCGCTGACTCCTCGTTCGTTAGACACTTTCCGCCGTGCTGACAGGGCACTCGGCTACACCGATCTGCTGTACATTCCTCTGGAAAATTAGCACCAGTTAGTTGGTGTTTACCTTCTACCGTAATTAGGGATTGCGATTGATGACCAGAGGGTTTCTCGTTTTCGCAACTTTAGCGAAAATTTAATTGCATCACTATTTGCAGAATATGCATATATGAATGATTCAGAAAATTGGTGTGTAAACGACTGGACTGGAGAAAAAAGGGGCAGAACATTCGAAGAGGAAAAAAGCGAAACTCCAGTTGATCGCATATTGCGTAAATAAAGATGGTAAAGGTGGGTTCACTGCAGTGTAAATGGGCATTTAATTAACTGTGGAATACCACACGATGAGAGGAGGCCAAGTGGATGCAATAATTTAGTTGAAAGTGCATTAAAGCAGCCCTGAGAGTTTTTGCTTGATTATAAATCAATCTGAGTTAATATGGAAGATATTACACTTCTCTTTATAGAACCACCTGGCACTAGATCTCTTTCAACTGTTGTTTTATCAATACCTTTAATTTATGACCTTCTTGGGCAATCTCTATACCTCCTCTCTGATGATTTTCATTCGAAAGATCTGCTTGAAATAGTTTCACTCCAATATCGATTGGACACTCACCTATACCGTAGCCCTTTGACGCCTCTCCATGCGGTTCCAGCGCGAATTTGTACAGATGATCGTTGACTTCCAAGTGGCGAATACATCCCTTTAGACCGCCGGAAACGGGCAGCTTTTCCGACAAGCCGGTGGTGTTCCCTGCGCCTCCGATGAAGAGCGGCTCGCGGAAAGTAATGCGGGAAAAGAGCCCCTTGGATCGGCCCTGAATGTGTTTGCCGCCGTTTAATTGCACCCATGCGTCCCATCGATGACGATAAAGGGTGATATGATTCCACTGGTTCAATATGACAGTTTCCTCCGATCGCACCACGCCGATACCGGAACCACAATCAAATCTGGAACAGCACACAAATCACCATTACGCCAACCTCTTACGCTCACCTCTGTTGAAACAATTGATTGATTTATTTTCATGTGCGAAACTTGGCGATCAATCTTATTGCCTTTCATGGTAAATAAGACAAATCTATAACTGGCTGCGGTAGGTCAAAGGATATAAATAAGCTGTCCTAATTTACTCAGTACAACCAGTTGGCAAATATATTTTGCAGAACGGAAAACTTTGCATTTTTGAGCCCTTAATAATAAGAAATATTGCATTTTACTTTGTTTTGTAAAAATTCTATTGGTCCTGGTGAGGACTCGTAAACCTCCTAATATTGTCGAAGATATGGGTTGTAGAAAAGCACAGCGTAGTAGGAAATACGTGTGTGGGAATTCCAGCAAATGCGTAGATATTGCATACAATCAAACTTATTGAAAAGTTGCGTTTTGAATATGAAATACCCTAAGCGTATCGAACACTCCCGCTCGATAAGTTTCTTGGGGCTGAAAATGCGTCGAAGTAGCCCCAATCCCCGTGCGTTGTTTCCATTGTGCTTTCATGTTCTGCAACCTATTCTGCAATCGAAAAGCAGAAAGTTCAGGCCTCGTTAACATAAAAATGCATGGCATTCGAGGGAAAAAAATTCATGTCATGTGTTTCAATTGGCAGAAATGCGATAAAGCGTCCGCCACCCGCCAACCACCCTAACCACTGCACAAACGCGTTGCTTCATCGTCGGCGAAACCGCATTGAGATTAAATTTGTGCGATGGAATATTTTCTATTAGAATGCAACATGCTTCTGAGCATCTGCCCTTGTCTGTTTCCGTCCAATTTGCTGGAGGACCAAAGTTCATTATATTAATTTAAGAACTCAAGTAGCTGTAAAATTACTTTTACGTTCTCCCGCAATATGGCCGTCGACGCAATGCTGCTTATGGAATGCAATAGAGGTCTACATGAAGGGGATGTAAAAATATGAACGTATTCACGGGAAAACATTGGAAATGAGTCTAGGGCGCAGCATGTTTGCCCACCTGAAGCAGAAGCCCATTTGGGGAGACTGTGGTGAGTGGCAAGCCTTTTGCTTGCTTGCGTTACCCACAGGCAATCATATCGATCGACTACCACCTCGGAACAGGTGAACTTGGAATGCAATGCTCTTCCTAGCTCGCCAACCACCCTCTTCGACCTTACGTAGCCTGATGTTGCTCCGCAATTAATGCTAATGCGTCTTAGCATATTCAAATACCATTTTGTTTTCGGCATTGATTTACTCCGTCACCTCCCGTACAGTTAGTACTTTTAGGAGTTCAATTAATTAAAGCTTATGATGTGGATTAAAGAATGTGCTTTATAGTGAATCTGAAGAGAATCCCGCAAGGTGATTGTTTACATGAGATGTAACGGTGGTTTATAGAATCTGCAGCAGCGCATCATGTTAATGAATGCCGTGGTGTTGAAATGGCGATCGATTTACTCGAATAAAATGTGGAGCGTTATCCTCAGCGCCAAATTAAATCCGATGCCTGACGACTTTAATTACAAGCGCGATCGATAACCGTCGCAATCCCTTATAAATTACGTCGGCAATTCTTGCAGCAGAAGCACTTGGGCGCAACTGGATCCAGTGAAAAGTTCCATTACACCCAAGTGCGCATTTCTTCGACATTCTTGACGATTGCTCTACGAAGTGTAGACGCATCCACAAAAAGCCCGAAATGAAGGGCTCATTCTACCACCTTAGTCCCATTCATTAGGGGATGAAATGAAGCCAGTTGTTACAAGCAACGCATTTTGTAGATGTCAGAAGTTGCGGGCGAGGAAAATTGTCGTCGATTTAATGAATCACTGCTGCTGGCTTCTTAAAGGCTTACTTTAGTTGCGCTGAATGGATGATAGGCGTGTGAGAAGGGCTCAACTACCAGAAGAGGTTTGAAAGGTTTGCGCTGCGCGTCCCTTAAAGGGATTTCTAGACCAGCTGCGTGCTTGTTTGGAACTTGTTTGTGCCAAATGCTGAGACTACATAATGGACTTGGGATCCTTCCAAGAGCAAGCGTCGAACGCAAATCCGCATTTCCTAATTAATTAAAAGATTCACGGCACGAACAATAACGTTGATCAAAACGTTGCAATTTCCAAGGCAATGATTCCTGTCAGATGCGGCTTTGTTGCCTACCGCCCTGATGGATGAGGTTTCATCAGAAAAAGTTGCTGCTTATCGTTCCGTTGAGCTAGGCGTTCATTCTTCATTCGTCTAAATATCCTAGTTCAAGGATCTTCAACCCGTGAATTGCAGTCCCTATTTTATGAACCTAGTTTCATCTTTCTAGATTTAATAGTTTCCGAGAAAAACAGAAAAAATCAATTTACTGGCGAACCGCTCATCGTAAGAGAACCTTTTATAACTCATTCGATAGGCTATTTAATTCCTTATTTTATGAACTAAGTCACATCTTTGTATGTTTAATTGTTTTCGAGAAAAATAAAAAAAAACTAATTTGCTGACGAGAACATTTTATAGCTCATTATTGATACGATTTTGGCTTTCTAGTTGGAAATTTGCTAGAAGGATCCATTGGTTGATCGGATGTTGCAAATCCCAATATTAACGTCAATAATTATTCACTAGTATCCAAATAGCATAATAACTATTAAAATGCAAGCATAGCAATGTCGATACGAATAGGTTTGCATTGCGAATATGTGCAGATTTGCTAGATAGATAGAACGTGTATACGTTTCTCTGATTTCTACCCTTTCTACCGGCTCACATTTCAGGGTGTTGATAATTTGAGATAATAAATCGTTTAGCCAGTTTCAATTTTAATTATGCACCCATAAATAAATAATAAATTGCATATTCATTTAGGCACATAGCGCTTACGTTCGCGAAAAATTGTTTTCAAATATTGAACAATATCAGTTTCTATTCTATGATTTTGTAATATCTTAAAAATGTAGTACTTGTGTGCAGGATGGAAAGAATGCTTGATGAGCAAATGTTTGAACGTGTCACGTCAACTGCAAAATATTTTAGCCCGTTTGGACGTAGCAATATGCCACGAATGCCGTTTTCCGGAAGGATAGCATTCCAGTAACTAGTTGGCAGGATAAGAGCGAAAATAGCAGCGCCGACCGTGACAGGACGAAGGAGCGTGAAGTATTGTACTTTTCCAGCGTGCCACAAGTCCTGTGAACCTCGGTTATCCTGCCAGAATATCACACTATTCCCATGCAGCGCAGCAAGCTGAGCTTGCACAAAATCATTTCAAGAAGAGTGCTTAATAGCACACAACGGGGTCTCCCTCCTGAGGTGTAACACCCAATTTGTGAGTAGGCGCAAGACATTTAAAAATTACCCCTTTTATTGGCCTTATCGACCTTTCGAAACGTGGTAAATTTGCGGAGTAAATCTAACGCCAAAATTTTGAAAAGTGGTCAAGGTAGGGATGCAAAACACCTGCGTATGTTTCCTGTCTGGGTTATTGAATGGGTCACCAAGGAATTGCGATAACATACGATGATATCTCTTCTGTGATTTACTGCTTGAAACCTTCTGTAAAGTCTGTGATTCATTGTCAAGCATTCATTTCTATCCTTCTATATTTCAATACGTAATATTGGATAATATTCAGGAAGTGGGAGTCCAGTGATAGTAATATGATATTTGATCAGAATTGAAATGGAACATGTATTGGGATATGCAATTTGTCGCAGTCGTTGTGTAACGAAATTACCTGAATTCTACGAATCCTTGATGTAGCAGGAGCGCCATGAAATCCCCAGCCATGTCATCGCGTTCGCCAGTTAAGAAGAAAATGCCATCGTAGGCTTCTGGTCGTAGTTCCAGCGTCACCTGCACGTGCTTGTAGGCTCCTCTAAGGGCTGGAAACGCCAGCCAGCTCGAACCAGTGAAACGTGGTGATCGAATTTCTAGTTCTGGAACAATTTTATTGAATGATTTTACAATCAGAGTTATTTCTAACCGGCTGTAATATGGAATAAACAGGAAAAGCCAATGTATGATAACCGAGTAAAAGGCGACCTTATGCAGAAATTACAATTTGGACAGTCGTATACCTAGCAACCATTCCGTATTCTGATTGCTTCGAGATCAAATCCCTGTTGTATTAAATATGTATGCTACCTGTCTACAATAGATAATTAACTGTCGTATCTCTGCAAGATTTGTGGTCAATGCATCTGCGAATCTGATTCCTGTGTTGGTATATTTATATTTATATTATTTATTGATTTTCTGTTTCAATGAAATACTGCAAAACTGCTTAAACAGTAATAGAATTAATTAGAGAATAAGTCAGAATAACTCTAAACTACTGCAATAGTTTACGAACAGTTTGATGTGATTTAACAAAGGGTTTAAATTATAATTGTTCAATTACGGTCGCTCTTGATTTCAAACTTAATGAGAACACATGAGCAGTTGTGAAGTGCTCAACTCGAATTGTAATTGATATCATTTTTTGGAAAATGCAATATTGATATTAATGACGCTAATTGGTAATAAAAAACCGCGCTTGAGAGTAAAGATAGGAAGTGGAAATAAATCTTTAAAGATCAAACCTGAAGTGAGCATGTGCAGACACACGCGACCCTTAGGCCCTATTATTTAGGTCATTGTAGATCTTTCTTGTACTGGCACTTACTTTAGAAGGTATCATTTAACAGTTGAATTATCTTAGTACAGTTAGCATAACTTGCGCGAAAAGCTAGCTGTAATTATTGGATAAGCTCCACACATAAATTTACTACCCTAGAAACTTATTAATGCTAGAATTCTACGTAAAATCTAGATACCATCCATGATATAGTAAATGTTATACACTCTTAGCGTAAATTTTAGTTTCGTAATTATTACGATATTATTATTATTTGCTCTCTAACTTTTGATCAGCCACGGAATCCTTTGTTAAAAGAATCGTATGATAGGGAGGGGCACAGGAGTCGTCTTCGTATCATTGAGACTCTGGCTCTCTGTGCTCGTGCTTCTAGTATTCGAGCCCATTATTCGTCGCTTTATGGTTAAATTCCTGTTTTGTGCGCCAAGTATTAAATGCTCTAAATGTCGACTCTTTCATCAAATTGATAATGGGATTTCCTTCTACCATCCACAAGTTTATACAATTGTGAAATAGCAATCGCGATTGCACAAAGTGTTACTTTATATTGCTTTTAGAAACCATCCAGAGGGGTTGTTTTACGATTGCTTTTTGTTGAAAAGATTGATAGCCATTAAATGTCAACAATTGCATTTCCTTCAATCCTCTATTTTATTCCAGAAGGCTTACTAAAGGCAAATTATCAATTTAATGCATTGCGTTATTCATGGTTCATAATTTTTCAGTTCATGGAGGCTCGGTTTATATTTCAATAGAAGTCAAATTAATATAAATTGCTTCCCTTTATATTAAGAACTGCCAGTCATTGTAAAATTATTGAGAATAAGTATTAGATTAACATTTATCGTATTTCATTGTACATCCAGAAATTGTAGTCTTCTCAGGCACCTAATTATTGAATACAAATATCAAAAATATGTGGCAAGTGTTTTAATAGATTCATTTCGATGCTGGCAAGCATCCAATACCTCATTGTGGCAATTTTTGGCCTAGTTTAATGATAACAGAACCAACACAGGCGAATACCGAAAGGGTATGTGAATACGGAAGGAAAACGGTAATGGAGATCGCTTTCAACATTAAGTCGTGATGCTCGGAATGGAAAATCGTCTATTGATTGGACGTCCTCTAGGGAAAAGCTACAATATGCAGTTTTATGTATCGCCAGCGCTTACAAATATTTATCAATCATTAAGGAACTTGTCGACAACGAAGCAAAAAGGGGACAATGTTTTGTTATCCAAACAAAGAGAGATGTCAAAAGAAGCCTTTTACTGTTTTCTTTATCAAGTCATTTTAATACCATTAATTCAGCTAGAGGAAACGTTAAACAAGAGTTGGATGTGCTTTGGTTGCAAGGAATGTTAACTTGATTCAATTCTTTCGAATAATAAATTCAATAAATTTGCTTCGCTGTAATATACATATTCACTCCACTTAAAGTATGTTAAAATGCTCTAGAACAATCAACAACATCGTTTCCTTTCAGATCTTTTTTAGGTTCGCCCTTATTTGGCCTAGAGGTGCATGTGGCTGAAAGGGGAAATTGAAATGCAATTGAAATGAAGTTGCTTTATTTATACTTTCTATGTTTTTGTTGAAGAGAAAAATTCTTGGCGGAAAAATAAGTTACCAAGGTTCCTTGAACAACGTCAATAAATGACATATCTTAACATGTTGGAATGCATACCAGTGAAAATATAGAATGGTTATGAAAGCCATTACCTTTTCACCCATGCAACTTTATCAACATACTGAAACCGTAAATATTTCAAATGTTGATAGAAGCACAAGTAGAAATTATTCAATGATGAAAAGTTGATAACTGAACTATAAATGCGGGTGTGAAAATGTACATTCTAGTGCCTTGATAACAATACGGGAAAAGTTTCAGAAGACACATATCTGCACTTTTCCAATATTTGTTCAATTTCTTCTTAACCGAGTTCGTACATTTTGCGCTCGTTGTATATTATTTATTCGAGTAGGTTCTTGTATATTAGCACATTTGAAACTGTGTAAGGATATAAAGAGACACAATATGGAGGGTGCTCAGAAAACTTAGTAGATGCAATTTATCGTGCCTCGCAGAATTAAAAGTGAAATTATAAAGCCTGTAATTTCAGCTCACTGCGCAATTATTAAAAGAGCATTTTCCACGGCGCCAAAATGCATGCCTTGAATTAATTCTTTCTTAGCGACAAGTAATGTCTACTCGGTGGAGTAAATTGCAATTCATTGTTGGCTCATTATCTCACAAAGTGATTATTTTGCGAATCATCGGGTGCCTGCTTTCTCAGCATTCCATAGCAAACTTTGATAACTTCTTTCTTGAGTATATCTGTTGATTAAACTTGAATTCTTTATTGTATTCGCAAAAAATTGCATTACAAGACTTGATTACCGATTCCAACATGTTAAAATAGAGCATTTAATGACGTTTGTAATGGATAGCAGCCGCCTCGTAAAGTTATGGATTTCATTGCGGATTTATCGTCTTTAGGAACATATATTCAGACAAGCAATATAAGACCCTGGATGAATTGAGGATCGTTGGGGTGTATGAAATGCTTTGCCAACTATTTTGATTAGAAACGTGTTAGATGCGCGCGTATGCGTTTTGTTTAATTTGCTACTGCCATGTCAAGATTATCAGCTCCCTTTCGGGAAAGTTTGTCTTGGCTTTGAGCGCCTGCACGGATCCGAATGACGTCATGTCTCAGAATCTGTTTCCATTGCGTGCACTAGCATAGATTCGATTCCCCCTGCTAAGAAATACACCCCGATGAAAGGCGTGCCGAAGGAGCACCCTTCCAAATGAACTGAAGCAATACGACATTACTGGCGCCGTATCATGCACCTGCAACCCCTGTTTATAGCACGGTATTGCCCTATGCTCCCAGTATACGCACCCAGATCAGTTGCCAAAGATCTTGGCTGCCAGCCACGTTTGCTCAAACTTTCATTGCAAATCTGCACCCTTCGGAAGGATTCTGCGTTTTCTATACTTCAAGATTTATCGCATATTGCAACCGTCACATTCTGAGTGCACTCAATTACAAGGAATCGGTTGGTGCTAGTAATGAAGGTTTTTTTTCTTGGAGATGAATTGCTTTCTGGGGTGATTGGGAATCCAATCGACTGCGAGTAGAGGTGAAATTTATTTAAGTGTTCCGATGGATTGGAACATCATTACAGAGCCATCCTCAAACATCTTCTGAGAAGCGCCTTCGTTCGTTAAGCCGTACTAATATTCATCGTTAATTAACGAA
>JAOEHK010003729.1:0-35317 GCA_025447835.1 Labidoglobus nevermanni
AGGTCCTACTCACTGGTCGACATCTGGCAAAGAGCCCCTGTGTTAGATGCCGCCTTCCTCAATAAAATGCCGCCTTCATAGAAATGCATTGCCTAGATTCGTCAGATAGTGCCCGGTTCGTAAAAGTGAAGTTTCCATAAAATTTTGTAAGTTTTAGTGATGTTGAGTGACGAAACAGTTGTTTTGCTATATCTTTTCAACCATGAGTTTTTAGAATGTTTTTAATATCTGCCCATTTACTTTCATTCCCGTTTGCATATGTTTGGTACGCAATAGCTGCTCGGCAACAAATTGAGACGCATGCGCAGAATCCGGTGCGCCAATTGATATTTCAGTGCTGTTTGACATGGAAATTGATGGCTTTTCACTATAGCTTTCGAACCAAGGGGTCTTTCGAATTCTACTTCACGTAGTACTTGTCCCAGGACTACACGCAACATACACCATATTTAATTTCGATCGAATTATTTGTATTTTATTCGTAAATGAAGGACACACAGGGGACAGATGAACAGGCATACATTTATTTGTATATAGATCGATTTTCCGAAACTCGTATTAAAATGGAATATATTTTTTATATGCCTAATGCAGCTTACAAATATACTTAATTTTTATTTTACCTCAATCAGAATTTTTCAATTTTTTTTTTTAGCCTGTAGGAGATCTAATACGATTGCTATAATTTCTTTTCTAGAAAATAATAGCTCTTTTTGTTTGAATGCTGGCAAAGTACAATTCTATCGCATATATGCAAACCACTGAATGAATTACGACTTTGTTTTTGCTATAAGTTTATTCTGAGTGCAACGCTCATGTTTTCAAGTTTCCTTCGTAAAAATTTATTATTATGATTACTAGAAAAGTTAACACATCGAGCTAACCTACTTTTTCATACATTGTAACATTTTTATTATTTAATTCGCCACTACAAAATGTTTCGCTCTTGTTGAATTGCTTTTATTATCACATATTAATTCGTTACTTACCTCAAGGTTGCAAATTAAAATTGTAATGAAATACTCACATAATTAATCGGAAAATTTATTTAGAAAATTAAGTCAAGTATAATTAATTTGAAAGCTGATCGTAATGAACTTAACTTTGTAAATTGGAAGATTAATAATACAAGAAATATATATAGATATTAAATCATGGAAAATTTCGTCGTTCAATGGCTTGGGCCACTTATTAGTTCTTTAACTACTTCACTTACAACAACCTTCCACTGTGCTGTTCCATTCGCCCTTAGATTGTCTTCGGTTGATCCAAACATGTTGTTCTTTAATTAGTTCATGCAAATACCTGCGTTTCTTTCACCTATTCTTAGATTATCTTCTTGCATCTTCCTCTACATGATTGTCGGTCTTATTAGAGTATTGTATAATCTTATTTTGGTCCATTTTGTATCTGTTTCCTCTTGAAATTTCAGTTTTGGTACCAATTAAAGTTTGCTGGAGGGCATGTGACACATGCAGCACTTAGGCCCTACTATTTATAGTACTGCAACCGCATTTTCTATTTTAGATGTCGTACTGTCCTCACTCTAGTGGCCGCTCGGTAGTCAACGATAACACTCTGTCAGGGATTGAACCCAAGTCACTACTCCTGGGCAATATGTGCGCCATCTGCGTTATCGCTCGCCTACCGAGCGATTGGTCATAATACACAATATTTTGCAGCACAAACTGTTATTGTCTCAAAGTTAAATGCATGCCATGGCAACAGTAGCTCAAGATAAAGGTAACTTAAGTTCAATTAATGAATAATTATTCATTTGTTTTATTATTTCCATAAATATAAAGTTTATATTAGCAAGTGAGATAGGTATGACTATAGAAAGTTCTCATTCAAATTTCAGCAAGTCAGTTTACTATAGTTAAGGCACATACACTTAAACCAAAATTCATAATGTCAGCATGCATCGACTCCACACAACTTATTCAGGACAATAAAGACATTGCAGTCTGGCTTGCATGAAACATTGTGTTGATGTTATAAATGTAAGCTTTGTTGCACATTGAATTCATTATGTTTCAATGAGTATTGCGTGAACTTGTCTTACCGAGAGAACTACAGTTTAGATTGAATGCCATTTATTTCTATTAAACTAGTTCGCGGCAAAATTATACCAACTTAGCAACTTGATGAATTTCCAAAATTAATCAGATTAATACCCTTTGATATGGTGTATTGCTAACACCGAGAGACGCGACACCAATGTACTGCGTTCGATCTCCACCCACGGAAATATTATTCTGTGTATTTTAGGATAGAACCTCTTCCCGGTAGTGATACTAACATCCTTGACTATACTCAGCAAATTCTCTTGAAAATCTTCCGAATAAAATTGGTTCAAATTACCTTAGAAGTTAAAGTCACAAGCAACATCTTTTAAGACGAAGGAACAGACGAATCGCCTATATAAGAAGAAGAAGACGCAAAATCGTACGATTGGAGAAGACATCGATAAACCTAATCTTAAATGTATGCTTTAAATAAATTTGAAGTTATAAATAATTGCAAGTGCTTGCAAAATTTCGAAATGAATGCAATTTAATTTGATTGAGTGAGTATTTAATCATTCGCTTTGAATTAAATTTGAAAGCGTAAACTTTGTACCAATCTAATTAAAAAGCGCTGGCATAGTTGCACAAAAGGGGCGCGTATATTCAATTGTGATCAAATCATGTGTAATCGTGAAATGTGAGAGGATATGAGGTTTGGTAAAAGAAGCTTTTATTTGTGATTGACGGAATCAAAATCTGCAATAATGAATGTTTTACTATTGGGATAAAAGCTTATCGCGCTACCGAAAGGAGATAAAACTGTAGCGAGTCAATTTCATAATTTTTTATATTGCTATTCGAATTCGAAGTGTTGAGACTTGCAATATGAAATAGTTTTGAATGTGAGCAGATGTTATGGATAACGCGATATATTGATACTAAGTTATTGATAGATAAGATGATTAATAGTTTTTTTGTTTATTGCTAGAATTGGTGCGACATATCGGTTCCGCAAGAAACTTCGTTTAAAGGACTATCTTGTAAACTTCGTACTTTATTAGGCTTGAAACTTAAAGTCGCCAGGATAATTCAATTCCACTTCCAGTTTCGATTTATCATGCGATCCTTTCGGAAGCACTTAGCCTGGATGGAGGAAATTGAATTACATATTTCATCAAAGTGCATGCAATTTGAATGATTCCGCTAATATTATTTACTTTTATTTTATAGTCTTTTTTTATTGCCCGATAAAGATATAGTGATATGAGGGGTATGGGGATCCCTCAGTACTTTCCGCTCCTTTCATGCGATTGTAGACTATAGATTAGATGTAGATTAGAGATTTCATGGGTATTTGTTTGTTTGTTGTTTGCCTTAATCTGAACCCAAAACACATTGACAAATCTAACACAAATCTAGAGAAGATTTATTCGCCGAAAAATGTCATTCGTACGTTGTTTATTATCTCCACTTGACTATTAATCTTCTAGTTTCATTTCGTCTACTAGCATCTACTTATTTTATAGTTGCAGCTTCCCTTATTGAAAAAATAGTCTCTATTATGATTGTACGTGCAAAACAAATACAACGTATATCCAAGATGAATTTATGTACTAAAATTAACTCGATAGTGGCATGAAAATTATGTCTATTTACTGTTTTCAACTTGATAGAAATATGTAAGGTTTAAACGTAAATAAGGCGAGTTTTCGTGCTATATTCATATGTAGTCACATATTTGAAACGGCAAGAAATTTGCGATTTTTTTTTTTTATTTAAATTTGTATTCGCGAAATTGTCGGAGGGTAATTAATAACACAAGAAACTTATCGACATATTACGAGTTGCTTAATGCTGCAAGAACACGTGCATAAGTAATTAGCTCCAGGTCAAAGGAACATTAGGAATTGGATAATTAATCAATTTACCTTCGCAGAAACAAAATTGTGAAATTAATAAACACACTTTCCGATCATAGGACATAAACAATTTCAGCCATTTATATTTTATTCTTATTTTTGTAATTCATATTAAGAAATCATTTTATGTCCATTAATTCAACTAAGGAACAACTAAGGAAACATTTTGCAAAAGGCTCGGTAGCCGAGCATTAACGTAGTTGGTCTACGAACCTAGTGACTTAGGTTCAATCCCTTAAACAGAGAGCACATTACGGCCCTCTACGATTCCTCTTGTCATTCCCCCCAAGTCCCCCCAGTCCTATCTTCCCTACCAAACTGAGTGGTCATACAAGGGGCAGATAGGCCCCAAATAATAAGGCCTAAATTCTGCATGTGCCTGCACACACCCTCCAACAAAACCACAACAACAAGGGTGTTGCTGAATATTCCAGAATGGTCATGGACGAAAATAGAAGAATATTGTGATATCAACAACACCTGTGAACCAAGCCTCGCATCAAATGACTGGTAGAGAGCAAATTTAAAAGATCACCACCTCTTGTTCTGTAATGTGACATTGTACGCAAGCTAACGCATTTCTATCCACGCGAAGAAGCCTGGAATTCCCGCGTATGTCAGCAAAAGCCATCCGGTACCATAACATGGACTGCCGCGAAAAGAATAGCAGACCTTTCCCAAATATATTAATGAAATCACAACCAAAACAAGAAAATTTTCGGTTATTTCAATTTGGTTTAATTTATTTTATTTTCCGATGTCTTACTGTCCTCTTACCACTCACCGTTCGATAGTATATTTCATATTTACAGTATGTGTCATATTACAGAACTTAATCTAGGATTCCAAGATACAATGCTCTACCAGGGAGTATCTTATCTATCCCTCCATCTTTATTTATATTTGTATCGTTCCAAAGAGTTGCTGGCGAAGTGACAAAAGGATAAGTGCAATATATTATTAACAAATAATATTGGATAGATCGATAATCAGGTGATTTGGCGAAACTTTAGAGAGTCGCTTATGTCATGAAGGATCCAATTTGGGGCTATCCACCCTAAACCAGGATGTAAATGTGGAAACTATCTTCCTCCTCTAGCTCTATTAATGCATTCGTTCGATTCGGAGCAAACGGAATCTAGAATTCATGTAGAACGGTAGACGGTAAGTTTGCCCCAGCGGGATACAGCTGCAAGTCGCCAAGATTCAGTTGCCGTGCACCAATCCCACGGCAACAATTTAAAACTTAAGACGTTGGGACCCCCAAAACATAAATATATTTTGCCATGCTTTGCGCCACCGTTCAATACTCACTCGCGCCGCTAAAATCCTCCAGGTCCTTGTTGCTCCTTACTACCCCTTGTCGTTCCTTGTTGCTTCGTAAACTTATTCGACGTACGAGGCAGCGCTCTACTATATCTTGCATTTGCAGCATTTGCAAGCAGCCGCTGGAATCCACATGAAATGATTATCGAAATTTAATACACCTTCAAGTGAACTCAAACTGCTCCAAGCGTCATTGCTGAAATGCTACCATTTTGGATTTGTGCGGGAAATGGCAGGATATTAATTATTTACGCCTTTATCGCTGATATTTCAACGCAAGTTAATGTACGCATTCTATATTTCGGAATAAAAGTAATAAGATTATGCAATATCATTCGATTACAAAAATATCCAAAATGTTTTCATCCATAATCGAAATCAAAACAATAAACAATTGAGATGATTTATTAACCAAATCCTTCCGTTTACCCATGCAGAAATTGTATATTCACTATAACCAGCGAATTGACTATTATTAATACGCAAATAATAACAATAAAGTGGCGCCTACACCCCCGCTGGAATTTTGTCTCCTTACGGATTTCTAGATCTATTTAACTTAGTGTAGATCAACCCAATGCGGTCACAGATATTTCTCAACTCTAGTCTGTCCATTGCCTTAGCCTTCCAGTGATTTACTCCAACTCTTCTTAAGTCTTCCTCGATTTCTTGTTATCAGGCGCTCCTTAGCCTCCCTTGTCTCTAGCTGTCCCCGAGCTTCCATTCCGTTACCTCCAGTATCGGTGCTCCTGGTCCAGATATCCACACGTAGCCCAGCAATTTCACGCGTGCTCGCTTTATTTTCCTCACTTTGTCCTCCCATACTTCCTCCTTGTTTGTCCTTCTTCTAGCTTATTTCAATTTAATACGTAAATTAGCGCAAATAACAGAAGCGAGGTGTATTGTTGCTTGTTTGATTGGTTTGTTGGAGGGCGTGTACTTACGACGTACTTAGGCCTTACTATTTGGGCCAATTGTACATTCTCCTTGTACGACTTCTTAGTTTTGGAAAGGAAGATAGGATTAGGTTATTGGACTGGGATGGGGAGTCGTAGAGGAGCGTACTAAGACCACATGTAGCATATCAGATGTCGTACTATTCTTTCTCTACTGGCTGTTCGGTAGTCAACGGTAACGCCCTGCGAGGGATTGAACCCAAGTCACTAGACCCGTGGGTCATCTGTTCGCTATCTGAGTTAGCGTTCGGCTATTGAGTGGTAGTGTTGAGTTACTACAGTTCGTAAGCTTAATATTTCTATATCACATGAAGAAAGTGATAATTTTCAACCTATTCTATGGCATCATTATTATATATAGTTAAATTTGAGTGTTTGGTTTATGAAATCGTTTAAGTTTCGGGCTTCAAGTGACTCTTGGATAAACCTGGAGATCGTAGGAAGAAATGGGGCATCGTTG
This sequence comes from Labidoglobus nevermanni, assembly GCA_025447835.1. Classification (NCBI taxonomy): domain Eukaryota; kingdom Metazoa; phylum Arthropoda; class Insecta; order Coleoptera; family Staphylinidae; genus Labidoglobus; species Labidoglobus nevermanni. The sequence continues at coordinate 6,671 of JAOEHK010003729.1, forward strand.
ACCCTGTAACTAATTTGCGTAGACTCACATTCATGTAATTCCGGTATATTTTTCCGCAATTAATGTGTAAAGGCTTATGTTTAACATTATGTTCTAAGAAAATCCATAGGGTACATGTACAGATTTTCATATATACTTACAATATGAATACGATATGTTATTGTTAGTGCCAAATATGCATTTATAATACAATATTAACAACAATTCAAAACTAATTGCATATATTTCCTCATACAGAGAAGTAACATAATTTTTCGGAATGTTTCTGTATAATGTTAGTAAGAGAAGGACAACAAATGACTGCTAGAGGAAATGAAAAGGACTACTGCCGAAAATCATCAGGAAATTGAGGTTAATCAAAGTGAGAAATGAGGAAATTCATAGGTTTATAGAATGGCATTCATCAATCATATATGCTAATTTACTCCTGAGCACCAAATGTATATTGGAGGAGTACTGGGGTACCTTTGAATGGAGCTTAACAATAAGAAACGTCAAACTATATATTGTATTATGTAATATGTAAATTATATATTTGTATATTGAATATATGTAAATGAAAATCATGAAAATCCTTTGGAATTTTGCAACATCCAAGGCGAATACAATGAAACAATAAATAAATGTGATCTTTGTTTTAATTTCTGAAATTCATGGACACCCTAAGGCAAATTCCAATTCAAAAATCGTACAAAAACAAAAAGGAATGCAAGTTGCGCCATTAAAATGAATGAAATCGGAAAACTGCTTGTATCTAGAAAAGTCTACATCATTACCGTTCATCCGTATTGCTAACAATGCCATCTTCTTCCATCGTTTTAATTTCTTTGTTCGCAGTATACTACCCTCAGCGACGGTGTACATTGAGCATTTTAAATAGCAAACAATCTGCAAAACGACATTAATAGCGCAGAAACTTTTCCAATCTCAAATACCACAAAGAAATATCAATAAATTCAGGCGGAAAGCGACATTGCTCCACTGGATTTCTTTCACTAACAATGCCATTTTTATGCCATAATACTTAAATCGCCAAGGGTCTTAATGTGAAACGCATAACCGCACAGACGTGCGTTATCAGCATAGGAGGAGCAAACACCTTCAGTTAGGCAAAAGACATTCAGAGCAGGCGCTTTTCTTACTCTGGCGTGATTATTATGGCGTAGCGGCTGTGAAAATGATAAGACAATCAGCGGCGTTGTATGTTTTCAAACATTACGCCCAGGCAAATGCAGCTCCAGGCTTAGGATCTCTGCATCAATATTATACGAGCAATGAACTTTATGCTAGTGGAAGCTGCTTAAAACCACCCTTTCTAAATAGCATTTCATTTGCCCATCTTTATTTCGGGACAATGATAACCAAATAATCTTTATGGATAAAAATGCGTTACAAAACTAATTTTGCGGAATGGTTTATTTATTCAATTGAATATACCACAGTGTAAAAAATAAGATACCGCGGCAGCCTGAGGTGTTCTTATACCTCATGGTTTTTGACCAGGGACGCCCAATTAGGGCACCTCGGGTAGCGTTCCTGTTTGTTTATTGTCGCTTGGGCAAAAAACAAATCCAATTGAAAGGAATTTCGAGGTCATATGGGTTTGAGGGTTGGCTTTTCTGTGTTTGATGTAAATATTGCCCAGTGTCACGGATAAGCACGGGGAAGAAATAGTCTACGGGAAGGAATTACACAGAAGTGCCCGAAATATATTATTTCCTAAAGTTTAAACCTATCTATATTTAATTGATTGCGAAAGGGTGGCAAATCAGGAGACCGTCCTTGGCTGCAAATGTTCAAGGTACGCTACTGCGGGGAAAGCAATACAAGAGATGGGTGAGATTCTGGTCTTCTTGTCGATACAGACTCGGGGAATACCCTTCACCTTTTGGGCAGATTATTCATAATCACATAACCAAAATAATCGGAGAATTTCAAGACTGTAGTGCTTTAAAAAAATCCACTCAGCATTTGTAAGACCATATTTTTGACAGGTTTCTAAAAAAATGTCTTCTTTTTGTTCATACAAATCAGATCATTCTGAACGACAACCTTTAAACAGGATTCTAAATTATTATTTGTCCTATTTCTTATCTCTGAGAGTTTTTCGTTGACTTTCATCAAATTATCCAATATGGTTTTTGCAGGACTTTATGAATATACATATTTCTGATATTCTTACGATTCCAAGGAACATTCTCTTTCAATTTTAGAGATTGAATATCCCAATGGCCTGTGCAATAACCAGGAAATGAACTGGAAGGACCGAGGCACGGAGAACCAGAAGGGTGACCGATCCCGATGTAACAATAACCATAATCAGAACCAATCTTAAGAATTGCGCTGTTTCAGATCAGGTCACATATAGTCATGTCATTTACGTATCATCAATCGAATTGGGAAACCAGACTATTTTATGACTGCACGGATAATGGAAGAAATATTATTCGTTCGCAAATTAGATGTGTCCCACTTCCTTTTCCTTTTAAATCTGGTAGATTGAATGCAAAGTGTATTGCTATGCAGTATTGGATTTCAAGAAATAGCAACTACTCGTTAACTTTTATACACATTTGTTGAAGTTGAGGTGCTACGCGTTTACCTTTTATGCCCTCTTGGCCAACGGGTGTACAAAAGCTGCATATATTTTCCAATCAATAGGCAACGAATTTTTAAATTTGAATTTTTTGGTATCATCAATAGCAAAATAAAAAATACTGGCAACAAGTTTTTTATATCCTGTCCCTATCGAAAGGCCTTAATCAAGTGCAATGGTAGAATTGAAATCTGTCGGCCACGTCCAGAATGATGCCAATAAGCTTCAAATGAACAGGGCACAATGACACAAACTGAGGAAAAATAGAAAATTGACGTGATGATCTAGAAAGGATTCAAAAATAAAAGCAACCAAGAAGACGCATGAGAAATGAGAAAGCCATTTGAAAGCATTAATTATCTGTATTTATCCGCTAAAATCTTCTTGGTTGCACCCGCCAACTAATCCGTTATACGTGCATAAGCATTTTGGGTCTGTAAGCTTATTAATTGTAATTGGAAATTGGAAGAAGGGACAAGGAACAGGCGAGTATTTCGTCCTTCGTGTTTAGCATGTTCTGGAAACATAGGAGTTTGCATGCAAAGTGCGAAATCATTGCATGTCCCGAATTTCCTGAATTGTACCTGAAACTAGGGAACCAGTTAAACTCGTTAAACATTGTCATAGATAGGGAATCTTTCTCTATAGCTGCAGGATTAGTTTCAAACTGCGAATGCTCATAGTTTTACTTCAAATGCATTCAATTAATCGGATTTCATTCTCAAATTACAATTTCTAATTTGATTATATTCACTCAGAATTTCGGACCTTTCATATAAGATTCGAATATGCAGCTAACAATATTAATTGCAAAACTATTAACGAAGTGCAATAAATTGAAATGAAAATTACCGAAAGAGATTTTATTGTTGTTTATTGAACAAATCAGATTCTAATTGATTGTTTCATTACACACTGAGAAAATCTAATTTAAACAATTCGATACAGTATTTATATTCGAAAATTGAATTTCACGCTGCGCCGCTTAAAGTTCCATTTTATTACTGACAAGCGTACTAAATTGGAATGTTGATACAATGCCTTTAAAGCCAATACTTTATTGAACTTATTTAATTTTGGAAATGATAAGAATTGTAAATATCTATTGAGATAACGTTAATAAGAAGAGAGAGAAATTTTCAGAAGATGCAGTTTCATAAAAAGTATTGTAAAAAATTAAAAAGCGGATTAGAAACAAGAGAAATGGGTCATACCGACATTTTTGAAGTACCTGAGTGTGGAAGGAAATCCATACTCATATTATTTATGATTTCTACCGTATTGTATTATTAGCCCAGGCCAACTTGCAGCAAGATCTATGACAGGGAATATTCTCCTCGACCGCACACAATCCCACATTCTACATCACAAACCTAACAACTCCTTATAGCTTTCCTTCCTTCCACAACGACTAAGGGTATTTTTTTAGTAAGAGAGTCTACAGGGATCTTTCGCCCCTGGCACCGTGGCCTAAAAGGCTTATTGTGCGGTGACTGTCTAGTTATAATCCAAATGACTTCTGCTGATTTTCCCGAAGCTAATTCACCAATCCCAAATTACACAGGTGGTTATTGAAGGCATAATGTCCATTGAGCAAGAATTCCTTAGCTCTTTGGGTAGATGGTAACAGGATCAGATTAAGGCCTACACTTTCCAATAGGCATTTTTGTATCTGTGTTCCCACGCCATAATATATTCCCTCCAGTAATCTCGTGATGGGCCTCAGGTAGAAAAGGACCCAGATATGGGGATAACGGCTGCCTCTCTCGCAAGACTAAATGTTAACTCTTTTAGGAACCGTCGATTTGTCTTCCATTCGTGCTTTTCCGTTTTGGGGATTTTAAAACTCTGTTGAATTGCAAATACTGAAAACCTATGAAAACCAGATCGAAGTTGTATTGCAATGGAGTTATGTTTATAAATTTTACCATTGACCAGAAGATGAATGCAGACATTTATTCTGAAATTGTATAGGTCTTATATTATACGTATTAATGTAGCGTAGAATTGAAAACAAAGGTAACCAAGAGATTGAAATTGCTGACTCATTTATCTAGTCGATTAATTGAAAGTTGAGAGTAGTATATTAAATAACAATCCCTTAATCTAATCTTACACTACTTAGAATCTTCACAGAAAATAATCCATTACTGCTTACGTACTCAAAACTTATGGAGACTTTATATTACTATATATGACATTATAATTAAATAGCACCTCGCATTTTCATTCGAGGTTGTACTCAACGCTCGAAACTAATCCTTATCTTAATTACATACATCACGTACCTTATTCTTGTATCTGCCATTGCTTATATTCTCATGAATTAATGTACACACCTAAGATTTGCACAATCTTTAAGTATTCTCTGTGAAATGCTCACGTATTTAACAGATACCTGTGCTGCAACTAGGGAGAACATTTACGTCGGGCTTGCGTTGAGAATAACTAGTATATCCCTGTCTGTCGGCGTAAATAGGTGCTAGATGGATACACCTCAGTTGGAAATGCTGAACCCTGATATCTCGAGAGAAACTATTAAACCTGCGCTCCTGCATGCATGACCACAACAATGGATTTCAGCAAACGACGAGCTGGGTGCATGCTCACCACGTACATTATTCTATATTTCGTTTTGTATTTGCCTGCTTGGCTCCGTAAATATTCGTAAAGAGGTTCTCAAGTCTGGGGAACATCTTATACAAAACCAACTTGTTAACTAAAGACAATAAGAGATACTTGCACCTTAATGAAAACATGTACTATATTTTCTTAACAAATAATGCCTTCAATTCAACCTTCGAGTGCGAACTTCAATATTTATTAGGTTTAATACAATATACAAGGATAACATTAACATCTCATTTATTTGCTTCCAAAATTAACAACAAACAACACACAAATGGAATAATCTTAAGTGCAGTATTCCAGTAAATTTATTATATTATTGAACATGTATTCACAATGTACAAATCAGATTGGTTAATTGAAATGAAATTGAACATTTTCAATTAGCCAAAAACAGAGTGAATCACACATCAAAAATTTATTTAATGCATCCCAGTTACCTATTGATAAATAACATTAACCCAGTTAAAACTAGTAAATGAACGTTTCATTGCAGCTTTCACTATCCTAGTGGGTTCCATCTATAATAATGGAAATATGCTAATGAACACGTTGCGGATGGGTAAAAGTCCTCTATTGACTTGCATAAGGCACGAAAATATATTTCCAGCAGTGTAAGAAATGGGAAAATAATGTAATTTAGAGCAAACAGGATAATAACCAGTGAAATATTAATGATAGACGTCTGCAGTTTATTTGAAACACCAAAGATTAACTTCTTTCTTAAATCCTCTTTCAGTAACTGTAATTAGGACAAATAATTGTGTCCATTGTCCATGGAACTACGTATTACAAATCAAGTTCAAAATGTAAATTATGTGTGTTCGTGACAATATGGTAAATTGTGAAACCAATAATTGTACAATTCCGAGATGTTGACAAATGTATTTAGTAATGCCAATTATATGAAGCAACTGCGGTCCTGAATTGTTGCATTGTTTATTTAAATCACCGAATAACCGCTAATAGGAATTCTATGCAGTTTAAGTACAAATGCAGGTAGTATCCAGCATTCATGTAATTTTCAAATGTTGTTAATGACGCACACACCACGATTGATTCGGTTTGATCATCACTAGCAAAGACTACCCACTATATATATACTAGCGGCAATTTCGACGGTTAGTTGTATTTTATTTACCAATTCATGCGTTATCTCTCCGTTATTTGATTAATTCTATGATAATTCAGTACATAGAATAGACGTTGTTATTTTCGACATGAACAACGGCTAAAATGCCGCGTATACAGTGGTACCTCAACATACGAGTGGTTTGAGATACAAGAGGCCGAGCGAGCGATATTTTGCTTCGGGATGAGCGCAAGATTTGAGTCAGGAGCAGTCGCAGGACTTTAACCTCTGGTTGGAAGAAGCTGTGGCCTGAGGCTGTACCTAAAAGAGCCTTCGAACGATTGGAACCCGAATTGTCAGTAGTAGAGGAGATTGTTTTTCTTGGAAAATCCAATACTCGTCAAGGAACAGTCTCAGGAGCTGTCAATCGAGGAATTACACGATCTATATTCGCAGCAGCATACGGTACTTCAACGAAAAATTAGTTTTGAGATGGGTATATTTACAAAAAAGAAAGATTTAGAATTCGTGGATAAAAGTCACCGGGAAAATGTTGAAAGTGGTCGTGCATCTGAGTTGTTTAACGAAGTTTGCCTAACTCATTTCAGCAATATTCTGAAATGGGGGAAGAAACAAACCTGCTTGGAGAGTTTAAGGGAGGGTAGTGTTTTGGGAGCTGGAACAGATTAATGGGATTTCAATTCATTTCAATGCAGACAAATGCTTTGAGATACGAGCAGTTTACGTGACGAATTTAACTCGTACGTCGAGGTACCACTGTATTTCTATTATAGAAACCCTTCATAAGCAGGGTTTTGCTGCTCAACAAACAAAATATCGCGTACGAAGCCCCGGACGTTCAGTGTCAAAGGAATGCCCCACCATGCCCTACCTTGCCTGCCAACCGAAATTCTCCCTTATTGAATCAGCAAATAAGGTCTAATTTGCCATGACAATTGATTTGTAGCTGTAACATTCGAATTAAGAGGGTTTTCTATCAATTTCTTTTCAGAAAGCATCTCAACTATAAAAATGTTTGCATTGCATTGAAATTTATATTTAACTGATGGCGCAGATTAAAAAATCAAGTGTTTGGAAGAGTGCTAGGGAGGAAGATAAGTGCTCAGAAGTGCGCCATCACAATTTCATTTGTAATTTATGATCAGTGAGAATGGAATCAATTAATTACACCCAGCGCATACTCGTGCATGTATGCATCGCATTCATTTTGCATTTTGATTATACGGCCGGCATGATAATCTGCCCTGTTATTCGGTCTGGCATCGGTGACGCGCAATGGCGGCGTTTCTAGTACGGTTGGTAGGCGTGCAATGCAACGCCACAAACTGTCGCACACCCTTGCACCCTTAACCAGACACACACACACACGATTCCAGTTCGATTGACGCGATTTCGCATTGTTTACTTCCGCCTATTTGCGGCTTCATGAATTCGTTGGCGAGGTCTCCCCGCATTGGATGGACTTCTGTGAGTGCGCACGTTTAATCGCAAATTACGATTGCATAATGCGTTTATAATGCGCCGTTCGCTTCCCACACAATTAGTTATTGACAGCTAACTGATATTTCCCGCTCGTCGCCGCTGGTATTTATAACTAAATGCGCCTGCCCACTGGCGACCGCAACCCCATTGATCGCTGGCATGCAATGTGACAGAATCGATTTTCGCCTACGTCCACCATTTGATTGTGGCTTTTATTTTCAATTTCGTCTGCTACAGCTGAAACTGATAGCCAATTGTATAATTATTCCATGTGGAATGCGTAATTTATTTCTGTTTATCTATTGGCTGATCCATCCAGAGTGCATCCGACTGGAAGATAATGAATTTATGCCTGTGATTGCATTCGTAATTGCAAATGTCGCATGTCGATTTAAATTTCGTGCTCTATTTCCGCTTCCAACCTCTTCACCCTTATATCAACGATTCAGGGAACCCCAAGTCCAGCCATTTAATGAATATAACGCTACTATGAAATTAAATTGACCATCGTATAAATAGATAAAAATAAATCGAGGGAAAGATTATATCTACCATACAATAGCATGACAATGTTGGCATAATTAGCATATGTTTACATAAATTCATTACACCGATTAAAAGCTTAATAATTATAAACGTTGCGATATTTAATGTCAATCTGAACTACATGTTGATATACAATGTGCGATTAATTACAGCTAAAACCCCAAAACTCAATTAAGCTCGTTTACAATATATAAGGGATGTATTATAATCACACTGATGGAATAGACAAGCAGTTGTTATCTGGCCTAGGATACTGTCATACTACGGCAGAGGGTATGAAGAGACTGGGAAGTTAATTGCAAAGGATAAAGCTGCACTTGTATTGCAGGACTAACCAGAGTGGGAGCAAGATTCTAGGAATTGAAGTGTACATATTAGGCCCAGCATCAAGCGTTGTGGAAGATTGTGAAATTTATTCAATTCCCCAATGAAAAAGACTCCGTTTTATCCACATACCTAGCTCGTGGTTCTGTCTGGAATTCAGTGGTCTGTAAAGCAGGCGAGGACTTTGTGTTCCGTGTGTTATGTCTATCCATACATCCTTCGGGAAATTCCCAGCTGAATCCTGCTACCACAATTCTCCAAACAAGCCGTGGTGGCCGCGGCCAAATGTGTTCTACTGATTTATTGAAAAGCAAATCAGCATTTCTTCTGTTCTAAGGAAACTTCGGCTAATCCGTTATTTGCTGTGAACATGTAAACTTGACATTTTACAAATGCTTCAACTGCAAATATTTTACAACAAGTTTATCGCACTTCTGGTTAATGATCCGTTACTGTACTGTTCGTGTTACAAACAGGAGCTAGTTAGTACAAATTATTGTGTCCAGTTTAGTATCTTAATGGAATCTGACTTTTGGCTGCTAAGTTGTGGATTTGTCGCGAATAATGCCAACAACGAATTAAAACTTCTAAAGACTAAAGTGTAGCTAAACGAATTCATATAGTCATAGGTACATTGAACTCCCAAACTTCCCAAACTTTTTTGCCCCGTAGACCCCTTACCGATATTGTTGGTTTTCATAGACCCCTATTCTATGTGTTAAATTAGGATGCAGAGGACAAGCACGGGAAATGCCCATCTTCGAGTAACGGTGTCCAGGGTATTCCCCATGCTTGTTCGCCAGCACTGTCTACGGGTACGGTATTGGCACGTCCCACTCATAAACTGCCCCTAGGGGTCGATATCGACCACCTTGGGTCACTGATAGAGGGAACTTGGCGATGTTTTCTTTCAAGTACGTTTCAATCGCGTTTAAAGATTGCAACGAAACTTTAAAGGCGTTACTTTAGTGCGATAATATGCGTACTCCAATTATACGTTGAAATTTAGCTACGTGAAGACGCAATTATTTGATCAGCTAGTGTAGCGGAAACGTGATGGAATCAGGCGCAGTTCAGCCTGTTCATTAAAATTAATTAAGGCTAAGTAGCAAGTGCCTGTACACAGAGTTCCAAGCTATAAATAGATCAGACATCCGTATCGGTATGCAGCAGCTTAGGGCACTAGCGGAGCATGTCTGTTCAGGCAAAATTATAGCCCACTCGGACAATAAACTATACTTTTCTTGCTAGACAGGCTTGAAGTTATACCATGGCCTACAGAATACTTTCATTTGACTCAAATCTCGCACTAAACTCAATTCTGCTAAATATCACGCATATTAGCCACCTACAGAGACGTCCCTTTCATAATAATTACATAATATAATTTATTCAAGGTAAGCGTCATGTGAAAGACCTCCCCAACAAAATCCTAAGCGTGCCCTGAACCACTTTTGATGAGTGTATTGTCATGAACCTATATGATTTGTATTGACTAGGTTCTCCTTTTTTTCATAAATAATGCAACCAAAATACCTTGACTTAAGTTTTTGTTGTTTAATGGGAATCCTTATATTCATACATAGTAATATCATCCCTTATTTCATCATATGATAACATTGTATGATTTCAAACAAATGGATAAGAATACAACCATCCAAGATTTTGTAACACTTTAATACAAGTCGTGACTGCAATTTATTCCCAAGAAATAAAAATTGCATCGTATAAATGGCGAGAACGACGAGGTTTCCTTAAAAGGACTTTCTAACTGGATTTGAAGGATTCTTTAAAAAATAGTCTCAGTAAAACTTTACGTATTTATATATTTATTTATGAATCTCCACGTGCTTTGCAATTGCAAGTTCTTTCCGGTCTGCCCGACCAAGTGCCACTGTCTTTCAACCCTTATTTTAGCTACCAGTGCAATATAACTCCCTGCACTCTAAACAAGATTACTCAGGCGCATATTTTAAATGCTGGACTGAGACCCAACATGAAATACATATTTTAGTATAACAAAATATGCAGAAAAAATGCAGGTTACAGACATCATATTGACTAGACTTCTAATGCCTCAAATCCTCATCGTCAACGTCAAAGCAGTGTCCAATGTTGAATGAGAAGATTACTGCAAATATTTGCGTATTTCCCGGTGTTAGTTTTATGCCTCGGAAGAATCCAGTTTAATCCAGACCGCTTTCAAACGACGTGATGGAGGTTTACTCTCTTTCTTTGCCGTTTTGAGCGGGCATTCCCGTTGCGCCTGGGAGGCTTCCGCGCCCGCCTTTTTTAATTTAATAAGTCGTTTGAGACGCAACGCTATCGCAAGGACCAGAAGTTCTATGGCGAATTACAGCCGACGAAGAAGAATGTCTGATAATGAACGTGCGTGCCCCAAACGGTCCATTAAAGTTGTGCGATATATTTGAAGTTGGCTCAAGCAGGCGCTGAGCATGCCGGGTATGCATTCACGTCCTATAGTTAGCAATGTTTACAACAACAATAAATCAGCTGTAGTTTTCGCTTTTTGGTGGATGCGATCTTGCACAAGAGGAAATGGGGCCGGAGCGGCCCATTCCCGCCTGCGTTGAAAAGTGGCGATTGGACCCGGTTCCTTTTGATATATGTTTAGAAAGCAATTTGAGCTTTGTTTCACGTAATTTGCTGCATTTAAGCAGTTTACGTGATAGTTCTCGCGAGGAAAAGAAGTGTAGAGAACCCAGCGTTGCCTGAGTTTGACTACAATACGATATTGATAGATATTTCAGTGCATCTTGTCATGAAAAAATTTGTTTTTCCGATATAACTACGAGCCATAAGTTTTTTCCCATTTTATCCCCTTCTATATTGTGTCACTAATACACGGAACATATATTTGGCATCGATGATTATTATATGTCAAAGGACAAACGCCTTAGCAAGCCATAAAGCAGGGACGGTCAACCCAAATGAACTCGTGGGGCAATTTGAAAATATATCAATACTCCTGGGACAAGTACAGGGAGTACCAGTGGGCCTACTACCCCGGACTTTAGAATGCGAGCTTGTCCGTTGCCGATGTTCTCTTAATGGAATGCCCAGGCTAATACTGGCGGCAGATAAGCACGGGGAAAATCCTGGTGGTCCCTACCCATTACATGAACGTCGGGTAATCCCAGTCCTGGGCCGCATGCGGTTGGTTGGGTTGGCCGACCCTGCCATAGAGCATCGTTAGAGAACAAGCAAAGGTGCCTCATATTAAGTAAAATAGTGGGGAATATTAAGGGAAATAGGAGCCGCTTAACAGACTCGATTTATAGTGCCATTAAATGCTTTATGGTTGACTGAATGAGAAATTAAGCGTAGTATATTATGTTAATTAACCATAAAATCAATTTTATCCCACATTCGGGAGCGCTAACATTACTTAATTGCACGTACTACACCGCAACAATTATCGATTGAATATATTGCAATTGACGTCTTCATTACTTTCTTCCTTATATACTCTTCCATCATTAATTGCATTTTATGTCGATCGTTTTCTTTCGCAATTACTGGTGTTAAAACTATCAGTTTCTAGTGCAACCTTATATTTCATCAAATGTTTAATTCAATCGAAAATTTAGGATTCAGAAAGTTGCCAATTTCGTTGCAATTTTAGTCTTTTAAATTAGTCTCTACTATTAAGGTTTATTAGGTAACAATTATAGCAGAAGCTCGTTATTCGTGGTTTCCTCTTTCGTGGATTTGCTAATCGCGGCTGAAAAATTAGCAACCCAATTCCGAATTCCGTTATTGGCGCTTCAACATTTAGTTATACCCGGATCCAAGCTGTGAATTTCTGATATCTGTATGAGTTGGATGTCCCGCTGATTGTATTTCGATATATGGACCTATGCCCAGTGCCCCGGCTAGAGCAGTTAGGTACCCCGATGCAAAAACTATCATTGATGCCCCTTAAAGAAGCATTACAGAAAATTTGATAAAATGACTTCACTTTTATGTTACAAGATGCAGCGTTCAGGCACGGGGAATACCGGAGGTACCGTCAACAGACGATGGGTCTATCCCGTTCTTGTCTATCGCGTTATATCGTACTGTTAGTATGCTCCAAAATTATGGCGCCTCTACGACAGGAGCGCCCCGATGCGACGCATTAATTGCTTCCATCTGGATCCGGCCCTGCGCTACTCCATTACATTTAGTCCTAGTGGAATTTAGAAATATTCTCTCTTCGCTCCCCCTGCCTCTAGTTTTAATCCTCTTTATGATATCCCAACCTGATTTGCTTTCACTAGACATCTCGTATCTAAATACATTGTACAATAATTTTCCACAGCCCTTTGGGAATTGAAGGGTGGAAAGTGATTGCATGAATGAAGAAAACCAATTTAGAGAGGCGATATTTGTATATAATGAAATAACTAAATATCTCCTGATAGCCATGGCTCAAGCAATCCTTCTCTTTTTCATTCTCGAAATTACTTTCGACGACAATGTCCACTTGATTTAATTCATTAGGAAATTCGCCTTATGGCGTCGTCGCGTATTGCCAATTCGTATTTTATTATTCGTTGATACGACATATAAAGTGCACAAAGTGTGTACTTCAATACAACGCATTGTAGATTGAGCTAAAATCAGAAATCAACTAAACTCGGAATGTTCCCGATGAAATTTTTACGACCTTGGCAACAAACACAATCTGACAATGTGCGATTAAAATTCTCGCAATTTGTGTACTGCTTTTTCGCATAAAGAATTGAGCGCGACACCAAAAACTCAGTTCATACTGCATGTTTACTGGATACCATTCAGTTGCTGAATTTTCATTGAATAGTCACAATTATTATTTACAGCATTGTGCACAATGGCGTTTATGATATTGCCAACATGGCGATCGCCGATTTACGATCTACATATGAATCCGACAATCGTTAATAATATTGTGCGGTGGCCAGGTTAACATACAATTTGCATTTGCCATTACAACAATGGCTTTTCGATTTTCAGCGGTTCCAATGGGCCACGAATTGCAACAAATAATCCACAATTTACCGTGGATTAATGAAATTGCAGCAACAATATGGGTTTTAATGTTGCATTGATGTTACCTGAAATAGCTGCAGTTGCAGGAAGTCAATTTACATTATACGACTATTTCCCAATGTTACTAATTATATGCTGTATTGAGCTTCGGATATAATTTTAATTACGAATTAATGTCTCATGCAAAATAACGCCATTCTATTGTTTATATCATTTTGTACTTAATTATTAGATAGCAATTATAGCATTTACACAATATATATACAAATTGCCCTTTTTGACGGTTTGACATACTCGTAATATGTATATGATTGACTGCAATGCCACTGAATGTAGGCTTTCCTTAGTACAGGGAGGGCCAACCCAAATGAACTTGCGGACCACTTTGGAAAATATCGTGACTCCCGGGGCTGAACTTACTTTGGGCATTCCCTGCTGGTCCGTTGTGCCTTTCAAAGATACACCCAAGGGGAATATCTGTTGTCTGTTGCCGGGCTCAGTTATTCCCCAGGCCTGTCCCACCAACAGATATTATTTGTTCCTACGACCTCGGGTATTTCCCGTTCTTGTTCGTTGCCCGCGCCGCACAAATAGGCCTCGGGTTAACCGTGTCTGCCTTAGTAGCACCTGTTAGGTATAATTGCTTTCTTTGCGAGACTATATACCACCTTTTTACTTCACAAGTCGTGCTGAAGGTTACCTGGAATGGCAAAGAAGGCTAGTGGGTTTGGTGGTGAAACACACTTTAACTATCCAACTTGTAACTATATCATATATATTAACTAAACTTTTAACCTGGACATCGGACATCGAAGTCTCCTGTTTTCAAGCAATCAGTACTGTTTCACTATTTCTCATGTTGATTTGATGATACCATCTTAACTTCAATAGCCTCATAATTCTCTCAATTATTTCTACCTGTAGTGATTCTTCCACTCATATACCTTCGTTATATATCTTGATTACATATTTTGCTAGAGTAGTATATATTGTTAGGACAGGAGACCATTGTGCCTCAACTTTGCATATTTTTGAGATATTGCTCGAACGTGGTGATGTGGGATTGCGTTTTTGATAACGTTTCGACATGCTTTATAAACATTCTCCATTCTCTAGTTCCAATTTAGGCTGTTCATACGTTTTATAACTGAAGTACAATGATAGGTGGATGATTACTGATTCACGAGATGTTAGATATGTCAACTTGTTAGAGCCGTAGAATATTCATACATAAGGTCGAGTATAATTGTGTGTACTCTTGTAATTGTTCGACAAACAGTAGAGAAGATAAAAGATAAAATCACAGGGGACAAAATCACACGTTTTGATTATTTTTTCGCGAAAACTAAGGAAAGGACACTCATTTTTTGATATAAGATATGTTCTTAGTAACACAAAATTCAGATAGGCAGATAATTTTGATAAAGCGTACTTTATCCGTGACTTCATCTCATGTGATTGAGTCCTGATACGGTTTCTTTTTAGAAACCTGTATTTACATTCTCTTCTTATGTAATCTATATCTTCAAAACATGCATTATCCCAGTTGAATCCTTTGATTCCTTGTCACATTTGTACAATATATATAATATAAACATAATGTATATTATAAGGGGAGATATTTTGCATAAGGCATGGCAAACTTGTAGATCTATTGTCAACTTAGTAAAGATTGCAGTAAAATACATTCCCAACCACAATGGAATAGTTGAAACACTTAGAAAATCGATAGAAATACGCTAATTTCCTTTGCATTTGAGAATATCCTCATAAAATCCAAAAACCCTTGAAGGGCAGCCTTGTTTATCTCATAATCCACTACCAAGGCGAACATACTGCTTGGACTCACGTTCATGTGCAAGTACCCACCGTTACACGGTTGGAATAATTTTCCGCCTTTGCGTCGGAAAACCTCACTTAAGTGAATAAAAGTCGTTGCGGTTCACCAGATCAATCCATATCACACTGTCAACAGGAAAGCACCAAGCTACGAGATTCTTGCTACGATTTACCCGCAATATTAAATAATTGTTTCCACTACAAATTCTTGAATTTAAAAATGTCTTTTCAAACTTAATTGAGTTTTTATATTGACTTAATATAAGATATCCTAGTTCAATGTTAATATTGCAATGTTTGTTGTAAAAATACCACTTAAAAACTCTTACAATTATTTCAGACAAAAATATAGTAAATTATAAAATTATAAAAGCTTTCAGTGGTCCCTTTCACAACAAATAGTTTCTATAATATATTACATTACATATTTCCATCAGCTTCATAGGTCAACAGACTATGTGACTATGTATTCGGAACTGTGTGGACAAAAAATGTCAAATCACAGGGATAAAATCACAGTTTTTGCCCTATATAGCTCACTCCTATGTAAGTGTTACTAGTGGAGGTCACAGCGTTGCCTGGCTTTTACTATAATACCTACTTGAGGAACACTGAAGATTCACTCATTCCAACTAAATATTTCCCGTATAATATTGAACACATTCATAGGGTCTGTAATGGGAAATGAAGGTTATTTCGCTATAAGTCTCCAACCATGAGGTTTTTGCACTTTTTCCTACAGGAAATTGTTTGAATTTTAGGCGAAGATCCAAAACACACGGACGGACAATAACTCATTCTACTATATATATACTATATACACGATATATACTATGTATATAATATATATACGGTATATACTATATATACTATATGTACTATATAAACTATAGATGCTATATAGATTATATACTATATATGAAGATACGTATACTTTGTTGTAGCGCAGTTAAGTTTGTTAAACCCATATCCCACGCATTTTCCAAATTAGAAATCAATTTCTCCTGAGCATTTGTTATTACTATCTCTTTCTAATCAACAATCTTTGCTTCACACACCTCAAAAACCCTTAAAACGAACTTGTCCTTATCCTGTTTTTACAATTCTGTTCTTTAGTTGATCTATTATTAAATAAAGAAATAAAGAAAAGAGGAGCGGTTGTAAATTCAGTATTTAGTAGAATATTAGGTCTTATATTGATTTTCCCAATTTTGTCTAATCCTGTAGTGCAGGATCGCATCCTTCGAAACAACCTAGATACATGCAAATACAGGGGATGCGAAGCACAGCCATGGCATCACATTCTGCTTCATTTCTAATGCGACACGGCAATGATGAGGGACAATAAGTGCATAAGTGTTGACGACGCCGGGCGTCGCGACGCCCTCCGGACGTATCTAGGCAAACGTGCACGTCGCCCACAACAAAGCTAATTCGATTTAAATAGGCCGATGAGTTTGACGGTTTTCAAATGAAGTGGCCTCCTCGCTTAATGAGGCCGGTGTGTCGAGCCGGGTCCTGCTACCCGCCGGTGTTATCCTAGACGGATGTGTTTAACTGATACGCCCCGCATCTGCAATTGACAGCATCATTATTGGTTCGCCTGGATGCAGGACGTTTATCAGATTTGCACGTGCCTCACCTGCTCCTGGCTTCGTTTGGCTCGACGTTCCGTCATCCATGGGCACTCAACTGCCACCCCACACTCCTTCCGGTAATGGTGCATTCTCCTCAGTGCCTGTCCACCTGAGCCTAACGTGCCGAGTGTTTGCCCTAAGGAAATTGCAGTATGCGAAGCATCGAGGATGCGAGTCCCTTGCCAGCGGCATTTAAACTTTTAATGAAAATATACCCCAACGAGACACATCAACATAATTTCACCGACAAATGTCGCCTCATGTCACCCTTGTCAACACTTTTGTCTCATTAAGCAAAGCAAAAATATTTACTTCGCCACATTAATGCCATATTCTCTACATTACTGACTACGTGAAGAAGCAGAAATTCCTATTCAGTAACTGAGCATATTTACTTCTCATAGTAACTACTGATATGAAACTATATGATATCCTAATCTGTTGTATGCCTACGTGATTGTTCAAAGACAAATAATTGAGATGTGGTATCCCCGTACTATCACTTTTGATTGATTCTAGGATAAAAGGAACGTTTGCCGCCTCCGGGGCCCTTACATCATAACACTAACTACCGCCACCTGAATTTTTTGTGCTCTTCTCTACTATTTTATACTTGGATATCCTTATTCCGAATTGCCTGTACCTGTTACAAGATTTCGTTTTGTATTTACTACTTGTAAGGTACTTTGAGCCAATTATATGAGCGAACTATTTGGGTAGCGATTGCTCCATCCAATATTCGGAAGATTTTCAGAAGAATTTGTTGACGATAGGTGTTAGTATGACTACTGGGGAGTTTCGATCTTATAGTACACAGAATACCATTTCCGTAGCTGGGATTCGCACATTCGTGTTGCGTCTTTCGTAGTTTGCATTACAGCATATCCTACCCTCCTTCATACTATATGCAAATTTAGTATATCTAGATACCCGGTAAGACAACGCAATATGATATCAATATCGGTTGTGAATTTGGAAAACGTGTAGTTGAACTTCAAGTCACCTGGTAGATAACGACATCTTTTCTTTGGCTTCTCCAGGTGACTAATTTGTCATTGTTTTGTAACCGTTCTTAATTCAAAATAAATCTCCAGATTTGCTAGAAACACCAAGTAGATAGCGTTGTCCAGGGATACTTTGAAGGTCCAATACTTTTCATATTGCAATGCGCTTCAGTGGATAGTCAAGCTGCGACTTTCTGTTTGTTTTCTTAACCAGAAGTCGGTCATGCAAATAGTATGCAGGTCCTTTATTAATGTGCCGACTCTCATAAACCATGTAAGATGTATTTTTGATGGCTTTTCTATGTCCTTTCCTTGCTTATTATGGGATTTGTCGTCGAAAGCTTGCCGATATCTGTAGTGCAACAATCGAGGTGATAACATATCTCGTAAATGCTGAACATCACTTTCGTAAAAGCAATTCACACATATCCCTATACCCATTCAATAAAACGTTTCATTGGGAAAATATATCCAATGGGAGAATTTATACTTAAATTCCATTCTATTTATTGCAACTAAGTATTGATACCTTATTGGGTAAACCGGCTCGCTTTTGTATACCAGTCACGAAATATATTAAATTCTGTGAATTGTAACTACCTTCTTACCATATCAAAAACTCGAGTGCACGAAAAGTGTTACAAAGTGCAAGATAATAGAGATAACAGTTCAGTTCTGTTATCCATATTTTCTTACAATTTTTAACACTTGAGATGCATACCTGAAACCAATATATTGTAGTACTAACTTAGGACAAAGTTCAATGCATATAAAATTATAATAACATTGTCAACTTTCCTTATATTTTGGTTTACAACAGATCAATTGACAATGACCCTAACAACCTAAATAATGCCAACAAATATGGAATTATGGATATGTTATGCATTGAAAACGAAAGTAATTGCATAGTCTATGTCGGGGTATAATATTTAATCTAATGCATGTATTAAAATTTAATCAGAATGTTAATTTTACGCACAATTACAATGTATGCCCATTATGATTATAGTTAATTATGATATATTCATACGCACCTTTGTACCTTTATATTACCAGTATTTCTTCCAATTAAGCAACGAATGGTTGGGTAACAATAAATAAAACTGTGCCCCAATCGTGTCCGCTGGAGAATTTTGGTTACTTACGCCTAATTAACAAGTAGAAGGGAACCCTTATAGCCATAATTCTCCCTTAGCAATTCTCGCGACGCGCAGAATGGTCTTCGCATCCACGACCACCTTCCCCATTCATTTCCGATATTTGAATAGTCGTAATAATGGCATTTCTGGCTGGCGTTCGCATTTCGAATGTAGTGAACTCACATACTAATAGAACCTAATTTCCACTATTGGATATCTTACCCATTTTTTCACGTTTTAGGATATGGCATTCAAACGGTATTTCTTTCCAATTCCCAGGTTTGTGCTTTTGCAAATTGAGATGATATTCAGCAATGAGAGAGAAAATTGAAACGGAATGCATAATGAATTGTATAACTAACAATAAACGCTGAAGAAGGCACAAAAAGTGAAGCGCTATTGAAATCCATAGAAAACGCGTTCTTTTCAATGTAAATATTCTGGATCGCTTTGATCAGAAGCTGCAGAATAACGATGAGAATAGGAATCTTAATAGCATATCGGAGCAACTCCGTTACCAATTGCAGCAATTTATGAAGTCAATAAAAGATCTTTCTCCCATGAGATTACTGGAGAAGTGTTGTTAAACTATAACGCGAAGAGACAGCGAGGGCGAGGGATGTATTTTCCAACCCACAACTGAGCGGCGAATTTCCGCATTGTCATTTTCGGGCGCGAATAGACAGCACTTTCGCAAAAGCTGCAATTCGACATGGGAAGTCCGACGACATTTATTTTCTCAAATTAGACCTGACGCCGACAAATGGCGGGAATGTGAATATTCCCTACCAGGCATGCCTGCGCTAAATATAATGATCGTCTGCCAGACTCCGCGTCCAATTATCATTAACATTCGCAAGAATCCTGATTGTGGCTGGCGCACGTATAAATAAGAAATATGAATTTAATTAAGCCAGGCGAACCTAGTATCCTTCCCAATTCGCATCTGTTGTTCCGTTCTTGTAGAATTGGCAAGCTTCAGTGCTTTGCAAATTTTCGCTTGATGGTGTAATTGAATTACTTTCCAACTGCCGTTAATTAACTTCATAGACTGCACTCGCCTATCGAATGCTAAGACTCATTGCGCAAATACTTCGCCAACGAAAACGAGAGATAAATGAAGGGTTGCGGTGCAAATTTTCACACAAATCGAAAATCCATGTGGCTCAAAACGGAAAGTCACCTCTTTTCTTGGGTAATATTTTACAGACGAGGCGCTCCTCGCTAAACAGAAATGCGGCCGGGATATTTCATACGGTCGCATATGTAAATATTCATCCAGGTATAAGGTGGGTCATCATCTCGAAAATCTCGCATGCTACCGCCCTCTGCATATACCCGCACGGTATGCAATTTGAGGACGATCACGAACCTAGCGCTAAGATGTCGTCGCAAGAGTGAGCGAAAAAGTTTACACAAGGTTCCCCGTTTTACTGCTGCTTTTCCCTTCGAGTCCTCTTTGCCACAGCTGTCAACAAGCAGGCTCCTAGTGTGCTTACTTTTCCTGAAGCACTCGGATGCAGTAAATGTTAGATATGGGTCTAACTAAGTGGGTTCTCATTTATGCGGCCAAGTTTTTCACATACAGTTGTCTCAACTAATTATTCCCTATACTAATCTGAATTCCTATTACTTATTGCTATGTTTCAGATCCACCTGAAATCACGATTGAAAGACCTATCATTCATTCGGGAGAGGGATACGAAGCACAACTGGTTTGCATTGTTCATGGTGAAAGTCAACCGGAGGTAAGTTTATTAACTTTCTGGAAAAACACATCTTCAAGGTTAGCCTAGTTCCATCCAGATCAGGAGTCGGCAAACTTTTTGGTATTGCTAGTTATAGCGAGCTATAACTGAGTATTTCCGTGGGTTTGTCCTTTATGTTGTCTTCAGATATTTTCATTATTAATACTAGACAATTACGGGGAAAACCCGTGAAGGTCAGCACATCTATGTTCTGGAATCTACTTCTGTGGTTGAGGCATGGACCTTGGGTATTCCCCGTGCTTGTTCAATCTGCAATAATTTTTCAATTATGTTTTATGATTCTATTCGCTTGAGAGAGAATAAGCATATTTACTAAGGGACAGAAACTGGTATCAGATCAATCGAGGCTTTAATATGAACAAAAGATTACTTCCTGGAAAATGAATATTGATCCTAATAGACCCTGACACACCTTTCATCTTTAGTTAACATGCTTAATTAATTTCAAAAAAAAGGAAGAAATAATAATAGGCGGAAAGAAGTAATTTTGAAATGTCTACAAAGGGCAAACAAGTTTTCTACGAACGAGTAGTTTATATGGAAATTAGAGAATATTTTCAAGTTTCTAACGAGAGCAAACGAAGGCGGCACAAACAAAACAAGATTGTCTGCAATATGGGCATTGTCTACGTCGCGTTTTCCGGATCCGGCTCTCATCGGACTGTCGCTACTTATGTTGCCTGTTCCTGTGGTGGAAAAATTATGCAATAACATCCTTGCTACATCTTTCATTCGCATTGAGAGTTTTTCTCCAGTGCTGCTGATATCACATGACGTACTAATGCTTCTAATTTGCCGTATAATTAATGATATGATTGCACTTCCACTTGGAAATTAAGCGCTTAAGAGCATTAGTGCAAACCGGCGTAGAGAGTGAAATGATTATTTGCCAATGGTTGTAAATATTTAAAGAAGCCTAAGTGGAATGTCGCGTAGAAGAACACGGTAATGCATACGTTTTTGATAACGATATAACGTATATAATTGCACCCCCATGGGACCAGGATGGTGCGGCTTCATCAGCAGAGGTTCACATTGGTGCACCATGATATCCTCGGAGCATGTGGTAATTTGCCGGGTCGGATGTTTAAATATTTAAAGTGAAATGTGTTTAGGGAATCGCTCGCGCACTCTACGATGTGCAAAGTGGGTCGGGGGTGCCGAGATATGCTTTTACTACAAATTCCCTTACCCAATTCCGCGTCGTGTTGTTCCCGGTGCACAATTGATGTCCTTTCACTCGCAACCGGATAATACAACGATGCAAAGCGTTCGATTCGGGGGAGGTTCTCCAGTGCTGCTAGGTACGCAATCCCAATGCTTTTAAGCAAGTGAAAAGAAATTGAAATATCTTGGACTTGGGTCGAAGAGAATGTTCGAACATATTCCATATGTTGGCACAATCATTGAAATTTGATCCGGCTGTAGTTCGTATTTCGTCATCCCACCCCTTCAGAGCGTCGCTAACTATCCTCTTCATACCCATTTTCAATCGCTTGTTACAGCGGCTCCATTTTCAACTCAGCTTCGTATTATATCCAGCAATCCAGGCTCTACTGAGATTGTGTTCTTGTATTTCATCTAAATGTATTTCGACAGAGTCCACTTGGATTCCCTGATTGTTCAGTACGTACAAACCCAACTGTGGGGTTGTATTTTGCACACACCGTTTGTCAAAATAAAACTATGTACCATGGTACAGAAGAAGGTCGTTAGACAAATGCAAAGGTATTGAATTATACGAAAATAAGGAAACAACGACATGCATGGAATATCAATGCATGTGGCTAAAATTTACTTTGTTGGTATAGAAAATACAGCTCTAGCTGTAGCTGTATATAGTAGCTGCATAACATCAACACAATAGAAAGAGGAATATGTTGACGATCAGTCGTGTAGTGATAATCGGAACGAAGTTACTTACCTATCTATCTATATATCTATTTTTCGTTCTAAATATGTACAGGGGTATATTTTCTCTAAGCCGTTAAGAGGGGTGAGTGCTTCGCCTGCTTACAGGGTACGAATGCAATTACAGTGGAATTAACATAACATATCTGTGAATGCGTTGTTGATGAAGATGGGATGTATATCACCCTTGGTATTCTGGGGTATAGGGGTACACAACAAATATGCGGTTTAATGAGAGGGATATACAAAATATATTCAACATGGACATTA
The DNA here is from genome assembly GCA_025447835.1 of Labidoglobus nevermanni. NCBI lineage: Eukaryota > Metazoa > Arthropoda > Insecta > Coleoptera > Staphylinidae > Labidoglobus > Labidoglobus nevermanni. The sequence goes on from JAOEHK010003729.1 coordinate 29,946, forward strand.
TCCTTACATAACCACCAAGTCAAATGTAGAGATGCAAAATGATGGGTTCAATTCTTTCCACAGCGTTGAAATTTCAAATATTAAACTAGGATCTCGTCAGTAACCGCTTGAGTACCCAATGGTTAAGAATGGAGATACGATACGCAGCTATTGCTACCATATCCTTATCCCTTATAATTGGTTAAGTTCCACTTTCTCTATAAATTTTTCACTGTCTTTAGGGGTCCTGTACCCCACATGTCTAAACTCAGGAGTCAAAATAAAGGGCCTAACACACCAATAAGATCAATCTAAGTATCCCCATGAGTCCCTTTCAGTACCTGCATATATAGAATTACAATATTCGGTATAAAATTGATAGAATAGAAAAAGTGGTTGCCGCCAGTAGCCTTAATCAAGAGAACTCATTCTACACGTCCTGATTAGAATCCCAAGCAGAGGTGCTGGCTGCTGACTGACCAGTAGACAGAGGAAAATACGTCAGAGCTAGAAGTAGGCTACTGCTGCCATATCCATATCCCTTGTAATTGGTGAAGTTCCAGAATAGCAATAAAGTTCTGCAGTGCCTTTAGGGGTCTTCGGAATCCTGCTGTGTGGCACATACCACACATGTCTAAACTCAGGAGTCAAAATAAAGGACCTGCCACACCAATAAGATCAATCTAAATATCCCCATGAGTCCCATTCAGTACCTGCATATGTAGAATCACAATATTCAGTATAGAATTGATAGAAAATAATAAGTGGTTGTTGCCAGTAGTCTTAATCAAGCGAACTTATCCTACACGTTGAATGGAGCAGGAAATTTTCGTCTTATCAATTGCAAATAATTGCAGATTGTACAATATTCATACGACATGTCTTAGCCATCAAAATTCTGAGCTTATTTGGAAAAAGTGAGTGGGGCCACCTCAGCATTTCTCTCTGCAAATCTTTAATTGCTCGTCTGAATCTTGTTTCAACCTCGGTATTATATCGTAGGGTAGCTTTGCAACTCACACAAAAATATATTTGCAAAGGATAAGAACGAATGAGGCTTTATCGTATCGTTTATATCTACTTTGCAGCAAACAGATTTCCTCCGCAATTACATAGCCTCTCCCATTTCTATCATATCTCAATCTTCGTAACGCTGATGGGCGTTTGTATTGTTAGTGCTGTTGCTTTTAATTTTTGCAACTAAGTTTGTGTGCATTCCACGGTTTGCTTTGTGGAATATTTGAATAAAGTAATTTGCATCATGGCCATAAAAAGGCAGTGCTGGCTCAAAATCTACCCCAGATAGGTGAAGCATTGTTCAACTCAATTGTTGTATCCTTCTTTTGCAGCTGCACAAACATTTATCAAGTTATTTCATTCAGGATCTTTCTTCACCATCTTATCTTGCCTTATGCGAACAAGTATGTACTGTTCGTTTATGCTTCCTTTTATAAATTCATGTTCATTTTCTGGGCTGCAAGGTATCCATGAATAAACAAAGAAATGTAATAAATGAACATAGCAACCCTGTTGTCCCTTTCGTCATCAATAAATAGCTAAATTGTGCAATACTTTGGTATGAATTATACAAGTTGGCTTCAAGGTGGGCTCTGCATCCTTATCAACCTACATATGCATGGAAACATTTCGCCAAAGTGCAACGAGACGTTGAGCAAAAATGGCAACAAAGGGATAAAAAATAAAACCGATAATTTATATGGAAATTGCAAATTTACTCTTGTCATGGACGAGCATATGGAAATGTTTGATGGTGGTGTTTGCCTTGCGTACATATGATTCGCATAAGCAGAAACCTGCTGTATTAACATTATTTCTGCTTGAAAAATTTAAATTTATGCTTATTTTGCGGCCATTGTAAAATTTAGGCACCGCAACGATTCAGAATCAACAGACGAATTATGTTGACTTTGTACTTGTATGAGAATGTCCATAATTTACGGCCATGTTACGTGCCATCCTCAATCCGAATTGATATTACATCATTATTACACTCCTTCACCATATGGGCTATAGACAGTGCCGGCTCTAGCATTTCAACCCACCGAGGCAAAAACACTCCCCATGCTTGATCTCTGCGTTATATCACAATAGCAGAAAGCGGGAAATACGCCCCAATGCAACGTATCGATTGGTTCCACCTGGAGCTGACCCTGGTTATAATTAATCCATAAAATATAGGCTTACATTACGCCAACGTATAAAAAGTATGTAATTTCTAAATACTGTCCTGATATGGCGTGGTTTTGCTGTTATTATCAACGCTGAATTATCTCTCATTGTTTTCCAAATATATATAGTTTATTCTGTTAGTAATATATGGTTAAATCCGCATTCAATGGATTATTTATTAGTTTACACTCGGTTTCAATCTGTAATTTCATACACAAATGTAAACCGTCAGCTAATTTAATTTAACAAATATAAGCACTATACAATATGATATTCTTTTTCAAATTTAAATGTGTGAATTTGATGGTTGAAATGAATTATTAATAAAAGACATGTGTAGCGAGTTGTGCCTTATTTAAAAATCTAGTATGCTCCTAATAAAACTTTAATGAGGATAACACAAACTGGAATTACTAACAAAACTACCGGTTACCTTCACACAATTGGCTTTTAGTGCTGGGAGAATTAGTTGCAAGTTTTACAAGACATTCAATGATTCATCTACCTCAACAGAATTATATGCCTTTGGTTTCACATTATTTTGTATGGGAAACTGCAATAGTAATACAGAAATATCACCTACATCAGTGTTTTTTAAACACTGTGGGTCGCGACCCCAAATGGGGTGGTCCGGTGCCAAATTTTGGGGTTGCGAAGGTTTCTCGAATGCGATGAATATATCTGTCTTTATGTAAGATTGTAAAGGTTTGGTTTATAATAAATCCTATTTTATGATCATTAATAATAATACTAAAAATGGCATCACAAATTAGTACTTCAAATTTTTATATTTAACACCTGGGGTCGTGAAAAAATTGCGGATATTAAATAGAGTCGTGAAGCAATCGTGGATCTTAAATGGGGTCGCCATGGAAAAAAGTTTAAGAAACACTGATCTATATCATTGATCATTATCAATGAGTTTGGTTCTAAAACTCAACTAAATAGATGGGATATGATTTTGGGATGGGATAGAGAATCTTAGAGAAGCACTGCAACCATATCTGTCATATCTGTGTTCTGTCCCCTCTCTACTGACCATTCGATAGTCAACGGTAAGGCTGTGCCAGGGATTGAACCCTAAGTCACTAGGCTCGTGGGCCATCTGCGTTACTGCTAGGCTACGCTCCTTCTACGTTTCCCTATCCCATCCCAATATCACGATCCAATCTTCCCTTCTAAAGGAAGTGGCCATACTGCATATATCTGCATACGCCTTCTAGGAAAACAAAAACTACATAAGTTAATGGGTTTTCATCGGCTTTAATGAAAATAATAAAATTCCTGTAATATATTTGGCCATTTATAATAAACATAGAAAATTCCTTTGAAGCCGCAAAGCTCGAAAAGTGTCGAATGGATTGTGTTGAAATTTTGCATACGCATCCGGAGCATTGGTGGCAAGGTTGTTTGTGCAATAGATTTCAATAAAAGTAATTTATTTAAAAGTTATTGCAAAAAACCGACCTCATCGGAAACTAGACTTTGGAGCATACGGCAATGAGGTCGAAATTTGCTTGACAGCGGGCGCATAGCGTTGCCAATCCGTCGAAATGGTCACGCATCAGGACAAGTTTAAAATAAGGGACAGTCCTCTAACTGAGATTGCCTAGCCAAAATCAGAACATTTTTGAATAGGGCCACAGAGATCCAAAATGGGGGACAATCTCACCAAAATCGGGTCATATGGTCATGGTAGGAAGAAAAAACTATGTAGTTTTGGAATGCAGGTGTTCAGTCGGTAGGAGCAGATAAACAATGTCCGTACCATTACAAAAGGGGATTTAAAAAATTGGGATTTTTATTTGAGCACACCCCGATCACCACTGGGTTTGTGAAATTTAATTAGAGGAATTAGAGGAAACAAAAATCATAACTTAATTAGTTAAAATAAATTGCAGTGTACCCAACCGCGTTAAAAGTGGCGCGATGCGCAATAACGAATTTCCAAACATCGGTTTGTTTAGTTACCTTTATTTACCTTAATAAATTACAAACCAACATATAACACGTGACAACATTTAAATGAAGAGCAATTGCACGTGTCAATTGCGACGTGACACGTGACACAAGGTTCTAACATAGAAACCGAAACAAAATGAAAGATATCTTATATGGTAGCAGGTGAAAATGGAAAAGGCCGACTGCATTCTATGTTGGAAATGCCAATATTTAAAATAAAGATTCACTTTGTTTTATTGAAATTGAAATAGCGGCCGCTGGGTGAGTGCGCAAAAAATGACAGCAACTTGAATATTTGAATATTTCCTATGATAGTGATTTCCGTGTAGGATAAAAATCGAATAAATCGACATGTACACGATTGTTTTTCGCAGAAAGTCATAAGCAGCGGCAAGTGGAAAACTTTTACAGAGTGTGTTTCCTATACATCTGTCAGATGTTAAATATTGATCCAAAATGCCAAAGATGGGGATGGCCTGTTACCAGCCAGACAAGTTAAATTTATTACCGTCTGCCAACGCTCATAAGCGCTAAAAAGGAATCCAAAAATAATAACAGAACAATATTATATTGCCCATATGAGCGTTGCAATTCAATATCGTGTTGTTAACGCCACTGCCAGAGAAACGGAGAAAAGTCTATCAGCTAAACAGTAGCTGACATTTCCTATAAAAGTTGCGGAAATTTATATCATACATCTAGCATTTACACTCATGCTTCGCTTGCTGCTTATGATTTCCTTAAGAATTTGTGCACAAACAATAAAGAAAAGGCCTGGAAAAATTGATAGAAAATAGACATTTAAACTAAATTTGGGTACTCACAACATATTAAGAAAAATGTCAACTTGGTTAGTACAATTATCCTCCGATTCTAATAATTTTAGCTTATGGCATAGTGCTCTGTTGTATATACCGCAGTGAAATGGTATAAATCGAGGTTTGATGTTACTGAAATCCCTAAGGGGTTTTTTCAATTAACGGAAGATGTAATAATGACATTTTTGTCAGCTCATTTCCTTAAATAAAGTTTCTGGTGTAACAAAATACTTAAATGGCTTTATATAAATCATAACATATGTAAGTATACAGTTAGCGATCCCTTAGGGCAAAGGTCGGCAACGTTTTTTATGAAAAAGGCGCCATACTACATTAAAAATGCTTTGCGGGCGCCAAATATTCCATACATACACACAGACGAACACACGACAGACAGGGCATTCATTTTAAGCGAATTTTGCG